>JAOXYA010033572.1:0-12881 GCA_028565675.1 Sorex palustris
AAATGGAGATGTTACTGGCGCCCGCTCGAGCAAATCGACGACTAACGGGAAGTTAAGTGATTAAGTGATTAAGTGATGGGGCCACTGAGGACCCCGGGAGGAATGATTCTTTGCTTTCAAACAGATCTTTATATCCTCGGAGCAGACTCGGAAACACACGGGAAGGATATGAACTGGGGCTCCCATACGGGAGGAAAATCGCAGTTTATTAGCGAAATATGTAAACAGGAAGGAAACGAAGGCATAACAGCACGTTTGTGGATTCCAGATCTTGCCAAATGTTGGCAGGAGCCGGGAGCGTTTCTGCGCTGGTCTTCCACAGTCTTCCTCAGTCTTCCGTGCTGGTCTTCCACAGTGTTTATTGTGGCCCACCCCTAATTTATGAAAGAAGAAAATAGCCCAGGAGGCCTACTGTTTGGCCCTCATACTGAAACGGAGGGCTGGAGCGATAGCACAGTGGTAGGATCTTGCGCGCAGCCAGCCCGGTAGAGCCAGGTTCAATTCCTCCGCCCCTCTCGGAGAGCCCAGCAAGCTACCGAGAGTATCTCGCCCTCACGGCAAAGCCTGGCAAGCTACTCGTGACGTATTTGATATGCCAAACACAGTAACAACAAGTCTCAAAATGGAGATATTACTGGGCCCACTCAAGCAAAGTGATGAACAACGGGAGGACAGTGACAGTGACTGAAAAGGAAACATGTACGCACCAAAACTCAAGCCCCGGTCGAACAATGTTCATCTGAAGTTTCTAAAAAATCCCAAATCCTTCTCTTGATTATGTAGCATTGTCTGCCACGCCCCATGAGAAAAAGGTCAGGAATTTCAGGTTCAATTTACCTCGATGGCTATTGCCAGGAAGTCTCTGGGTCCCGTTGACAGTTCGCCATTACCCAGACCCAGCACAAGAGAAGTAAGATGATAAAATAGAAAACCTCTATCTGTACCAATTGAAAAGAAAAAATGTGGCGTTGGGGGGGAAATTCTAAATAATGGTGGTGGGAAGGTGTCATGGTGGTGGGGTTGGTGTTGAATTTTTTATTTTTAATTGATTCACCGGGGCTGGAGCAATAGTACAGAGGGTAGGGCGTTGCCTTGCATGCGGCTGGCGTGGCTGACCAATTCCTCCGCCCCTCTTGGAGAGCCCGGCAAGCTACCGAGAGTATCTCGCCCACATGGAAAAGCCTGGCAAGCTCCCTGTGACGTATTCGATATGCCAAACACAGTAACAAGTCTCACAATGTTACTGGGCCTGCTCGAGCAAATCGATGAACAACGGGAGGACAGTGACCGTGACTGATTCACCGTGTAGTACAGTTCTCTTCACCAGTGCTTATTATCCACCACCAAAATCCCCCCTCCCCAAATTTGGCGTTTAAATATTGAATGTAATCAATTAATGTGAACAATCTTATGAAAATAAAATTTTAAAAGAAAAGAAAAATGTTTTTTGTTTGTTTGTTTGTTTCTGTTACCAGAGAGGGTTGTTCTTAAGGGCTTGGGATCCCTAAGCAGAAGATTAACAGCTATCAGCTTCTCTCGGATCTTTTCTGGGTTGACCTCTGTTTTCATCAGAACTCTAAAGGACAAGTGACAAGGCTCAAAGAAACAGATCTTCTAGCTTAGGACATGTAGAAATCCAGGTCATGAGTCAGGCATGGCTTCAGGCATGGCTGAATCCAGCACTTGCAGGATTGCTGTGCTTCAGGCATGGCTGAATCCAGCACAGGCAGCTTGTGCCCTCTCTTGTGTGGTCTCGTGGTTGCATTCTCAGCCTCTCCTCCCACCTGGCTCCTGGCATATCCACCCTTCAGCAGCCTCAGTAGAACAATCCCAGTACAACATTCGTATCCCAGTTTCCACAGAAGCATCAAGGCCATTCAGCGCCCTTGTCTATCTTGACTGAGTCTTGCAGGCAGTTTGGGGCTGTTAGTCTCATTTCCTACAGACCAGCATCCTGTGGAAGCACTTCCGGGGAGGAAGGGGAGCTCACACCGGTTCCAGCAGGTTTGCTTCTAAGGCTGAGCTTTCCTGGGAAAGAGAGATGGAGCTCTTGGGTAGGAAGAAGGGGAGCAGAGGAGGAGAGGTGAACTCCACTGCAGGGACCCGTATCTTCGCACAGGCAAATGCCCTGACAACCTGTATGTGAAAGGAGTCGGAATATTGTTTCAGGAAAACATCTAAATCTATAAGGAGGTCACACTATTTGACCAGGGGAAAGAAGAATTAAGAACCTCTTGACTGATTGTGATTTTGGCTTGATTTGGTTTTTTTTTTATTTGGTTTGAGCTTCACACCCAACTGTGCTCGGGAACCATTCCTGGTGCTGTATTCAGGGTTCACTCCTGGCTCTGTGCTCAGGGATCACTCCTGATGGGGCTGTGGGTATCAAATGTGGTGCTGGAGACTGAACTGAGTCACATGCAAGGCAAGTATCTTAATATCTGTACCATCCCTCTGACCTTAGCTGAGATTTTTATACTTATAAAATATGAAACATGTGACAATCTATTTTAAATGCAGAATTGGCATTATACTGTCATATCAATGGCATGTGTGCAAAATTCCCAACTTGCTACTTGAATATTTTGCCTCAGCAAGTCTAGCAAACATTCATTACCGCCCATGGTTGCAACTAGTTTTTCCCCTTAGGATGAGAACTTTCAAAGTCCTTTCTCAGCAACTACCAATCATCAAATACAAATATCCAGTTTTCCCCTCCTGTGGCATCATATCACTATAGCCACCATACTGTGCACTGCCTCCCCAGGACAAGAGATATGACTGATTGTGGATGGTGGCAGGGAGTTGTCCTTTGCAGCAGGACTGGTGGCTCAAAGGTCCCTATCGTAAATAAAAAGGCAGACCACTTCCTAGCATGGGGATCAGGGGCCAAACAGACCGCCCAAGTAACTCAGCTCACAGCTGACACCATGGTCACATACAACTTTTCACCTTCTCCTGCACAGGACCCCAACCCTGGATGTGTCCCATGGGGCAGGATGCTCCGCCTGGAAGGACCTGAGTGTGGCCGCCGAATGCCTTGGACCTCCACACAGCATGGCGGCCCCTGGCCCAGCCCACTGCTTGGAGGAACTCAAGAGCAAGTGTTTTAGCAAATGAGGTGGAGGCTGAATGTCTTTTGTGATCTGGCCAGGAATTCACCTGGCATAACTCTCACCAGCTGGAAGAACCACATCCAAGAGAGGAAGCACAAACCCCAACTCCAGGTGTGAAGAATGGCAAAAGCAAGCAGTCACGTGTTTAAGACACTGGAAATCATGACTAACTCACGTTGCATCTCTGGACTTATTTCTCTCCATTTTTTTTTTTTAGTCAGACCTGGCGATGCACAGGGCCTACTCCTGGCTCTGCACTCAGGAGTTACTCCTGGCGGTGCTCAGGGGACCATATGGGATGCTGGGAATCAACCCAGGTCAGCCACGTGCAATGCAAATGCCCTACCCGCTGTGCTATCTCCCCAGCCCCTGGACTTATTTCTCTTCTGTTTCTACTTAGCTCATTGAAATCCTATACCACTTCTATTTCCAGGGAACCTTCCCTCATGAGTCAGGCACAAACCTTGTCTCTGGCTCTGCTTTGGGGAAATCCAAAACATTGACGCAGCTCGTTGCTTTCATCTCAAACAAAGAGGGGAGGCTCATGGCTCATCAGCTGCGGTTTCATTTAAATAGAAATGAGTTCTAAATGGAGGCCACTTCAGTGCACATTCCTGATGGTCTCCGGGAGCGAAGGAGACTCAGTCAAGGATGTATTCTGACATACACATGCACTCTGCTTTCCTTTCATCGGACCCAGGTAGGTCATTCTGTTGTCATTCTCTCCTCTCTAGTAGCATGATATATAGGAGGTTTTCTTGAAACCTTGAAACTCTGTTATAAGCAAGAGAAAGAACAAAAACAAATGCATGAGTTGCAAGATGGGAATGGGTAGCCTCAAATGCCCCATGACACCATAACCGGATTTAGGTTGACTCTAACAGCATCACCTAGAAGGAAACTCCTTTTGTTGAAAATCCCCTGGGAGTTTAGACTTGTCTTCACATAATTCACTCTCCTCTCCCAGACTTGGAGCATGTGAAATTCAGGAAATGCCAGCATTGCAGAGGACTCCCCGTTAAGGAAAGCTATGCCAGGCCTCACATTCCTACCTGTTTTGATAAGTAGCCCGCAGCATTTTCATAATAAAGAGCAGTGGGCAGGGCACACATCTCCGCTGGTTTCAACATTATTTATAAGAAATTCACTGGTTGACTTGTTACCAGTGTGTTTTGAAGTTTGCCTTCACAAAAGCAATTTCCTATATCCTGCAGCCCAGAGAAATAGTTGTCGACTCCAATTGTGGTTGAATGATGATGGAGAGGTTGACTGCGTGGCAATCACCAAGATGATGGTCAGGCCGTGCCAGTGTGCGTGATAAAGATGAGGGTGAGGCGAAAGGGGTTAATGACTTTGGTGTTGATGCTGAAGGCCGTGGTGGTGGTATAACGATGCTATTTATGGTGGGGGTGTCTCCCCACAACTGGAAGAGTATGGTTGAGATGACAAAACCAGGGCTGGAGTGATAGCACAGCGGGTAGGGCATTTGCCTTGCACGCAGCCAACATGACCGACCCGAGTTCGATTCCTCCGCCCCTCTCGGAGAGCCCTGCAAGCTACCAAGAGTATCTCGCCCGCACAGCAAAGCCTAGCAAGTGACCCGTGACGTATTTGATATGCCAAACACAGTAACAACAAAGTCTCCAATGGAGACATTACTGGGCCCGCTCAACAAAATCAATGAACAACAGGAGGACAGTGAGAGTGACAGAGAGTGCTTTACTAGCACCTTTACATTTGAATTCCCTAGTTTACATGGTTCCAGTTTTATCCATGGTTCCAGTTTTATGATATTCCCAAGTAATCACTTCCAAGTCAACTTGATGACCTCAAACAGTCAGATACACCTGGACCCAAAGCCATGGAGGTCATGTGACTAGGCTAGGGTCTTTTTGAATGGTGCTTCAGAAGTGCTTATCATGGAAGTTTCTAGAAGGATAAATTACCTCAGTTCAAAGGAACCATTGGAGATTTCTGAGTTGGATCAACGATGAAGTCACTGAGGCCAGGTGTATGTGTGTGTGTGTGTGTGTGTGTGTGTGTGTGTGTGTGTTGGTGAGGGGATGGTTTGGGAGCTTTCCTAAGAACATAGCATGTGGGTGAACTCCCTTCTTTAACTTCTCACAGGTGCTGATCCCTGGGAACCCATTCTCTCCTGTGCAGATGTTTTCCTTCACAAAAAGCAGGTCAAGACGGGCTCCCTGAGTGGAGATTTGCTCCGGCCGCCATGGGAAGGCCCTCCAGAGCACCTTGGACTTCTGGAAGTTCACATAGAACAGATGGTTTCCTTCCCTTTTCTTCCAAAATAAGATCTGCAATGCTTCCACCCACCATCGCTGGTGGAGATGGAAATCTATTCCTCAGCCTCTACGTTTCATAATATGGATTTTGTGACTGTCAAAGTTGGGGAAATACTAAATAGGGGTGTGCCAGCTGATCTGATAAAATAAAATAGCATTTCGTTATAAATCCCCAAAATAACACTGCTGGGGATGGATCATGGGATAAAATATTCCTAAAGAGTTTTGGGATAGATAACTGGGGTTTTGTTGCCGTTCTGACAACAATCTTGGCTGAACGTTCCTGCAGGTTTCAGCTTCCCAAGTGGGATGCTTCTATTCCAAGATGCTCTGAAGGCGTGTGCTCTCTGCTTACTTTCCTCCTATGCTGAATTGTCTCTTTTCCATCTTGCCGTTAATTTTAAGCCCAAGATTGATGACGGATGTAGAGCTGAGTCACTAGAAAACGAAGAGCCAAAGTTTCCATGACTGCACGCCATAGGGGTGGTCTGGAACGTGCCAGGGACCATGCTCTGCTCCTTAAGAGTCTCGGAATGACCAATGCTGCCTGCCCTGCGACTCTCTGTGCTCTCCAAGAAAGGGCCTTCTCTTGTACGAGTTGCCAGGCCATAGCAAAAAAGGAGTTTGTATTGTTTGTTTGTTTGTTTGTTTGGGAGCCACACCCGGCAATGCTTAAGGATGCTCAAGGGTTACTCCCGGCTCTGTCCTCAGGAATTACTCATGATGGTGCTCAGGTGACCAAATGGGACCCTGGGATCTAACCTGGGTCAGCCCAGGTTAGATCTTGCAAGGCAAATCTTACAAGGCAAATGCCCTTCCCACTGTACTATCCCCCCCCCCCAGTCCTCTGTTTTATTGTTTTTTAAATGGAACATTCGTATCTCTCCTGGGAGATCGAATAACTTGTGACTATGTATGAGTTCCTGAGGTCTCGGTTTCTTGCCTCCTGGACACCTTCCCCTGATCCCTGCCGCGCCATCTCCGTCTTTGAAATGAAGGCTCCCCCAGACTTCCTTGAGGGAACTTCAGCCTCCCTGAAGTTCCAGGTCCCCAGAAGCTGTGCCTGTGTTCCTTCCTTACCCACAAGGTCCCCATGTAGCCTCCACCCCCTGTGAAGTCTTCTTCCTTCCCTCCCCAAACCACACAGTGTCCTGGAGGTCAGTTCTGGGTCCTCTGTGCATCTGGAGAAGGTCAGTGAGGGCCCAGACAGCCCTGGGCCACAAAAGAGGGTCTTATCTCCGCACGAGGAAGACAGCTGCAACTTCCCGCCCCCTTGTTGCTCCCCCCACCTGCCTCAACTGTTTCTCTGGGAGTGTGGGAAAGAGGGGTCCCAAGACAGCGGGGAGTGATGCATAAACCTCCAGTCCACTGTGATTGCAGAACCATCCTCAGGGTGGGAACAGCCCTTTTCTAGAAGGGGCGGGGAGCACAGCAGGTAGGGATCCCACCTCAGTGAAGTGCTTACAATCACAACAGAACACATTGCTCCATAGGCAAAACTGGAGTAAATCTTATAGGCAAGAGCTCTATAAGGCTATTTCATCATCTCCTGGGCTCTGCGGGCCAGGAATTCAGAGCCGAAAGGTGTTCAGCCCCCTCCTATTCAGCATACACTCCAAAGCCAGAGCCCCAGGCTTGAACCCCGGAGCTCCCGTTTAAGCTCTTCCACACAGAGACAGACTCAGTGGCCTGTCTTTGACCATCTGATTAACAGGAGCGCTCACGGTGCATGCAGAAGTAGGCAAAGATTGATTCATGCAACCATCAAAGAAAAGATTAATAAATTGAACTTCAGAATAAATCGGACCTTCCATTCATCAAAAACAAACATCCACCATCAACACAAGTGAAGGGCAAACCTCAGACTGCGGGAGGGTATTTGCAATATGCCTCCCTGGGGCTGGATTAGATCTCAAATCTATCAAGAATTCCTGCAGATCAATGTTTTTTTAAAAGCCACCTGATTCGATAACGGGCGAAGAACTTGACCACACTTGAGTGAAAGGAAGATGGATGTGTCAGAAAGGGGTGCAATTTTGTTTTACATCGTGATCATAGAGAAAATACAAATGAGAGGCTGCATACACCTCGCCCCCCTGAATGGCTGGAAGTTGGCAAGCCAGGCAGGTGAGTGTGGGGACTTGCCTGTGCTGGATATGGACGTGGGAGTGGTGGGGGTCATGGAGAAGGTGCTTGGGTTCTTCCCAAAGTCTCGGCATTCTTCTTCCCACCCCAGGAATCTATCCAAGAGTTATATATGCTCTCAGCTCCCTCCCCCCCACCCCCGCGAGATGCCAAAACATCCAAGCAGGTACCCTGTAGCAATGGCAGGGGTGAAGCGTAAATGCAGGGCTCCTCCCAGGCCACGTAAGGCTGACAGGGAAATAAGAAGGAATGATGGGTGCAAGGAACCGCCTGAGTTCACTCATAGATAAAGTGAGGAGGAGAAGAAAAAAAGGTCAGAAGCAGGAAATGAAACAGGGTCTGTTAGCAGGAAATTCAGGAACAAGCCAAACTCATCCAGAAGACAAGTCTGATGACCGAGATCAGAGTAGAGGTTAACCCCACACAGGAGTTGCACCTGGACAGTGCCAGGGTGCCTTTGGCTTATTGGAAATGGTCTGTTTTTACGTGGTGCCATATGGTTGTGTATACCAAAAGCATGTGTTTGGCCCAGAGAACGGTCAGCTGGGAGCACCGCCCTGCTTTCATGCTTCTGGGAAGGAGGAAGAGGGTGAAGCAGTGATGACTCAAACCCCCAGTGTCGGCCCCCTGGCCTCGGCCAGGGCTCGCTCACATCTGCATTCTCTGGAGATGAGAAAACTGTGCAAGAACTGAGTGGCTTGCAGGGGAGGAGAGAGAGCACAGGAATGAAGGAGGGCAGCTGGTGAGGGATGGAGTCCCTATCCCCCGTATCACAGGGTACAGGGTCCCAGACCATCGCTGGTCTCCTGAGCATCCCTGGAGGCAGCCTGGGGGCCTGGAGCAGCCCGAGGTGTGGGGTGGGGGCAGATGATCCCCAGCACTACAGGGCTGGAGCCGTGTCATGTGTGTTCTGCCCCCCCCCCCCCAGTGAAATTCCAGACTGGTTGACTGAGAGTCGCCACTAGGGGCCCCAGGACTCCTGAGCACTGCTCTGGGGCCCATAAAATAGGAAAGTGAGACAGCTGGGCAACCTCCTAGGTTTCCCAGACAAAGCCCAAGGCAACTTTTTTGTCTTTTCCTGCCTCGATGTTGTTTTTAATTAATGTAAGGGCTACTTAGAGCCAATACATTAATAACAATCAACAGATTTGACTTTAAAAAATAAAACCAGGGGCTGGAGCGATAGTACGGCGGGTAGGGTGTTTCCCTTGCACGCAGCTGACCTGGGTTTGATTCGCAGCATCCCATATGGTCCCCCAAGCACCGTCAGGACTAATTCCTGAGTGCATAATCCAGGAGTAACTCCTGTGCATCGCCGGGTGTGACCCAAAACACACAAAAAAATAAAAATACATAAAAATAAGAAAACAAAACCTACCAGAGGGTCTTGCGTGTAAATTTGAAGCATGACTGGTTGAGATCCCCCTACCCCTGTGGGCCAAATGCAGACTCCCAGCACAGACCCAGGTTTTGGTGTTCACTGTATATTGCAGCCCCATTGACAGGGTCATGTGACTCCTGGGCTCGAAGCAGAGCTGGTTGCCTGGTCTCAGATGTTCTGCACTGGGTCCAGAACCCCACAGCACCCTCAGTGGCCATGGAACTGGCCCATGGCAGCGTACTGATCAATCGCTTCAGCAGAGAAGTTTCCTTTATTCGCATTCAATAGCTGAAGCCCACGTGCCAGGGTGTATTAGATGGAAAGGGAGGGGCATGAGCCAAGAATCATTTGCCCCCAGGAGGGCACATGAAACTCTCCTCCCAACCTCAGCTGGAGAAATTGCATCTACTCTTTCACTTTCATTGAAATTAAAGCCAAGCCCAGCAGCCGGGCTGGCTACCCATGGTTAAAAACGGCACAGCTGAGCAAGGCCTGGACCACCAGTCATGCCAGCGGCCAGGACTCCCCACAGACCAATTGGATCCGAGGCAGGAAGGGTTGACCCTGGGGCACACTGCAGAGGCCGGGGACCCGGACACTCCAGAACCCCAGTGGGGCTGCTGCAAACACGCAGCAGGGCAGTCAGGCAGGGCTCTAGCTCCGTGGCACTGCATGGACACAGTGCAGTGGGGAGAACCCCCAGCTCCCTGGGACGGAGGGATTGTGTCACTCTCTCTGCTGGCGGAGTCTAAACACACAGAAGCAGAGACGCATCGCGCGGCCTCCTCTGTCCCAGGTGCTGCCTGGTAAGGCCAGCAGCTCCCAGAAACCACTGCGGCGGAGTCCGGACGGAGAAGTAGGCTCTGGACTGCCCTCCGGGAACTGTCTGGCCGCTTCCATACCCTGCTCACGTGTCTTTTATGTCTAAATAGTGCCACGGCTCCCTCCCCACTGTATATGCACACGTTTTGCACACTTGCATGCATGTGCACCAGCAGACATGGACATGCGCATACACAATGGATAGCACTGCACACAAGAGTGCACGCCCACCCATACACACTTCCTCAGCCACCTGCACACCAGTCCCTGAGTACATGGGCACACACTTCAGTATAGACCAAGCACATGTACACAACATATACCACACACAGGTACACATGCACGCACAGGTACACATGCACACAAGCCACCTTCACACCAACCCCCAAATACATGGGCACACACTTCAGTACTGAAGTGTAGACCAAGTCTGTGTACATGATATATACCGCCTACACACGGGTACACATGCACATACATCACAAGCCACCTACACACCAGTCCTTTAGTATATGGGCACACACTTCAGTTTAGAACACCTGTGCTCCCAAACATGTGTGCATGAAATATACCACCTACAAACAGGTACATATACACCCACATCACAAGCCACATGCATACCAGTCCTCATACACATGGGCACATGCTTCATAATAGACCACCTGTGCTCCCAAATATGTGTACACAATATATACTACCTACACATGGGTGTACATGCACACATATCACAAGCCACCTGCATACCAGTCCCCAAGTACATGGATACACACTTTAGTTTAGAACACCGGTGCTCCCAAACATGTGTACGAGTGCATAATATATACAACCTACACGTGGGTACACATGCACACACTTCAACACAAACTGCCTGTACACCAGTTTGTATGTGCACACAATACATACACCTGCACATCTGTGCACATGTACATACTACACGTGAGTACACATGTACAAGTACACACAATACACACCACAGATGTATGAGCACATATGGACACCGCCTACACTGGTATACATGTACATGCACACAATATATACCATTTACCCATCTACATGGGATATATAGTGCCTACATATCAGCATACATGTACATGTACACACAATTCGTATCACCTGTACATGAGTACACATGAACATGTACACGCAATACACGCCACCAGCACACGAGTGCAATCATCTTCTTCTCCCATGTTCCCTCCCTCCTGGTTTTAATCTGTTGGTGGATGTGGGGTTCTTGGACCTTTTCGGTTTGGGGTCCTGTGCCCTAGGTCTCAGGTCTCTAAAGGTGAGTGCCTGCACATCGTCATAAGTGACGGACTTTTCACAGGCCAGATGCCCATGAACCTGAGGCTGGTTTCAGAGCTTGCTGACACCTGGCCCCAGGTGACACCGGACACACGTTTGCCCATGTGGATAGATCCCTCAGACCCAGAGGTGCTGAAAGAAAGGTTCTCTGAAAAGAGGACAAGACACCCGATCCCCCTGCCCCGCAGCCTACAGCCCATGGGAAGGACTGGTAGGCCTCGTTCTGTTGGTCTGCAAGGGGACAAAGGCGCTCATGCTGTCCCCTGGTGACTCTCCGAGCCAAGAGTTGGGCTGCCACTGGGACACAAGATCCGGGGGGAAGAGGGCCCAGACCCCCTAGAAGATTAGCACCACCTCCCCCAGCGCGCGCACACACACACACACACACACACACACACACACACAGCCACTGACTTGCTCCCTCACCCACAGCCCCAAATTGAGCCCCCCAGCGACACTACAGCTGCACACAGCTTTCCCCAAGGACAGCTTTATAGGCATCACTCCCACCGGTGCACCAGGAGGGGGCGTGGGGCTGGTGCTGGGGTCCAACTCAGGGCCTTGCTCATGCTGAGCAAGCATTCTCCCTCTTGAGCCATAGCCCCACCCACACGGCCCCTCTCCAGAGTCTTTTGATCTTTGTCTTTGCGTCACTCACATTCACAGAACATTTCAAAATGACTGTTGCTGGGAAAGGAGCCCAAGACAGAAACAGCTTCAGCTTCCTGCCCCCTCTCCAATTCTCCCTCCAGGCTGGGCCCTGTTTGCGTGCAGGCGCCTCCTGTGTTGGAGCGTCAGAAGCAGGAGCCCGGGGAAGTCAAGGACAACCGGTGTATCCTCGGGGGCCTGGAGACAATTTTCCTCCTTGTCCCAGACACGTCTGCAGCCCACAGAGAGCCATCAGAGAGGCTCGGTGCCGGCCTTGTTCCCCACCACTCAGCTCGGAAGAGGTCTCTGGGGGCACCCCACACTAGCCGACCTTGGGGCCCCCAGACCTTGCCTAATCTCCCCCAAAACACACTCCCCGAGAGCCATTCCCGAACTGACAGATGAGCAAGCGTTTTCCTGAGAATTGGAATCACGGCATCCAGCTCAGACTCCACAAGGGTCGAAACCTGCTTATGTCACATCTGACAAAAAGCAAATTTAGAATCAGAAGCACCGGATCATCCTGCTCTCCAGTGCCTGCAAAGAGCATTTCATTGGCAGAAGCGATGTGCAGAGACAAAAATACGCCGGGTCTCTTTATGACACCATCTCATGGGGACCCTCCCCCCCAAACTGTTAATGGAGTCACCATGAAGCCACTTGGCAAGTATTTTTTTTCACAGTGACTTTGCACAAAGCACCCTAGTGTGGGAGCAGATGGACAAAAGACAATCCCGTGCCATGGAACAGTTCTGCAGGGCCCTAAGCCGGCTGGGCCCTAAGCCCCAGAGTCAATCATTGTGGGTAAGAAAAGTGGAAGCACCGTGCTACTCGGGCACCTCAAATTAAACCGGGGCTTCGTGGGAGCCAGGTCTACATGGGACATGCACACAGTACATACCACATGAGAACACATGTACAGGTGTACAATATATTATGAATGGGGGAAAATCCTTTTTCCCCAAAAGCAGGGGCCCCCCAACCCAACCAGGTCCAGGAGATGGTGGGCTGAGTGTCCCGCATGATCTCCTGTAGCAGAGCCACTCAGGGTAGCACAGCAGGTAGGGCATTTGCCTTGCATGCAGCTGACCCAGGTTCGATTCCCAGCATCCCATATGGTCCTCCGAGCACTGCCAGGAGTAATTCCTGAGTGCATGAGCCAGG
>JAOXYA010033596.1:0-25725 GCA_028565675.1 Sorex palustris
GTTCAATTCCCAGCATCCTATATGGTCTCCTGAGCACCGCCAGGAGTAATTCCTGAGTGCAGAGCCAGGGGTAACCCTTGTGCATCGCCGGGTGTGACCCAAAATGCAAAAAAAGAAAAAAAGAAAAAAAAAGAAAACACTGGTGGTAGGATTGTTGGTGGCACAGTGCATTCGTGAAACTCTATTATAACTCTGTAATCATGATATCTTATGAAACAATTTTGTTGTTTTTTGGGCTTTAGCTGTTGGTGCTCAGAGGTTACTCCTGATTCTGTGCTTAGGAACCACTCCTGGAGGGCTCTGTGGTCCATGTTGGATGTTGGTGATTGACCTGAAACAGCTGTCTGCAAGGCAAGCGCTTTACCTGCTATACTAACTCTCTGGTCCCCTTAATAAAAAATAACTTATAAGTGAAAAAAAGTTTGCTGGATTTGTGATTGCATAAATATATACATAAACCAAGAGAGAATTGCATCTTAACAAAACCGAGTCTTTCAATTCCTGAGTATCTTTTACCACCTACTTAAGTCATTTTCATTTCAATTTTCAGTTTTATAGTTTTTAGTATATGCTTGATACATGATTTAGCTAAATTAGTCCTTATTGTTTTATATTTCTAATGCTATTACAAAAATGTTTTTTGTTTAAATTCTCGATCGCTCATTGCAGGTACAGAAAAATATCTTTAAAAATATGTTTAATTAAGGCACTTCATAAAATGATTTACAAAATTGTTCATAATAGGGTTTCAGGCATATAATACTCTCTCCAACACCAATCCCACTGCCAGAGTGATTTTTCTTCCAACAATGTTCCCAGGTTCCCGCCAACTGCCCAGCTTACTTCCTTAGCAGGTACATTGTTTTTTTCTTGTTTGGAGGCCACACCCTGAAGTGCTCAGGGCTTACTCCTGACTCTGTGTTCAGTGGACATTTATGACTCAGGGGACCATATGAGGTGTTTGGATCAAACCAAGGTTGGCTGAGTGCAAGGCAAACACCTTACCTGCTGTACTATCTCTCTTGCCCAGAAAGCATATTTAAACTTAATCGTTGTGGTTTGGGTCTCACACTTGCAATGCTCTTGGCTCTCTTTTTTAAATATGTGCATATAACTTTAAACCACCTATATTCTAGGGGTCCTTCCTTCATGCCCCTGTTACCTTCCTTCCACTTCTTACTCCTCTCCCCCACCTTAACTTCTTTTTGTTAGTTTTTCTTTTGGGATCACATCTGGTGGTGTTCATATCCCCCTTTATTTCTTTCCTTCCCTGTCCTTCTCAGTTCTGTAATCTAGGGTCCAGGGTAGTAAATCTTGGTAGACCACATTTGATACCTTGTATTTCCAAGAACAAATACTGGATATCATCCAACATTTGTTCAGCTTCTGGTGATCCTGTTCCCAAGAAAAACAACGAGACAATTTTAAAAGACCAGTGGGGTTCAAGTTTTACTTCAAGAGGAAATGCAAACTATGTCCTTCAGATCACAGACAATTTCACAGTCAAACTTAACAAATACGCAGTTATAAACTCCCATGATAACCAGGGACTCCATGCCAGGCTGCAGGGTGGGTGAGAACGCTCCACACCACAAAGGATTCAGCCCCGGCAGCCAACCTTCACTGCCCAATCACTGCCACACTTCAGGACACTCTCCGAACCGTGTGGCCACTTTTGTAAGATACTTTCTACCCATTTATGCCTCTCGGAGAGCCCGGCAAGCTACCAAGAATATCCCACCTACACGGGCAGAGCCCGGCAAGCTCCCTGTGGCATATTCGATATGCCAAATACAGTAATGACAAGAGGTCTCATTCCCCTGACCTGGAAAGAGCCTCCAATCATTGGGGAAAAACAAGTAAGAAGAGGCTGCTAAAATCTCAGGGCTGGGAGGAATAGAGATGTTACTGGCACCCACTCGAGTAAATCAAAGATCAACGGGATGACAGTGATACAGTGATAACCAGTAAGTATTAAGCAACAAAATCTCCTGAATTGGAAATTAGAACCAGTTGAGATTGGCAGGGTCATAACAGGAAGCCCTGGGGTCAGAAAGGTAACTCAATGGCTAAACAATTTTTATACAAGAGGCTGATCTGGTTTGTCCCCTTGCCTAACCAGAGTGACCCCAAGCAAGATAGGGAATGCCCCTGAACACCTCCAGGTATGGTCCAAAACCAAAAATCAAAGCAAAAACCCAAAACAATGAAAATAACTGGAAATCCTACATTGCACATTCTTTTCCAGACTTTGAGTCTGGATCCAATAGAATAGTGAAAATCACCATTAGAAAGATACATGGTCATATCATCAATACCACAAGCCTTCTTCCCAATGCCTCCTGAATCTATCCTCTCCTTCCCACACTGCTGCTACTGCCTTGCTCCAGATTACATCATTGTCATTTTGGCTCCTCATGCTAGGCTGTGCTACTGGCAGCTCATCATCAAACTGCTAAGCATCCTACAAAGCACATGTCCCTATCACAAATAATGACCTGATCCTCCATGTCAGCATTACCAAAGTTGAAAAAGTCCGTTTCCTAGTCTGCCTCTCCCTTACCTTGAACCCTTTCCCACTATGCACATGCACTGACAAGAGGTCTTTCTTATGACTCTACAAATGGGCCATCTTGTCCCTGTTTTGAGCCCTCATTATGTCATTTTCAAGAAGGAAAAGCTATGTACCTTGTAACTCCCCCCACTTGTCATGGAAATGTTACTTAAAGTTCTCATCCACAGGGGGAACTGCAAATGTCCCTGTAGGCTGTTATATGCTGATAACTTGGCTAGGGTTGTGTTAAAACCTGGGCACTGTTGAGCCTGCAGATTTAAAAATCTTTGCTTCTTGCAGCTGATCCCTGGCAACAAGCCATAATGGACGACCAGTTCTGGGCAGTTGAAACAGACATGATGTTTATCTTTCCTTCCTTCTGTTTTCTCTCTATTAACTGACAGCCTTTTAACACAAATAAATACCATTCACCTTCTGTTGATCTAGAAATTGTGTTAGGTAAAAGGAGAAGAGTACAAAGATGAATAGAATTCACTCACATGAGGTTTTGTGTCTGTTAAACACACAATAAAATTGAATGAGGAAGAGCAGTTGAGGAGGTGACTCATTTGGTCTATATTTGTGCTCATAATTATATAGTATGTCTATCAGATCTCCAATAAATAAAAGCATTATGTGAAGTGAAAGCTTACAAAAGTAAATATAAACCTTTTTTCCCTTAACGAATTTTCAATCCAAATGAAATAACAGTGTCTTTATTGAACTTTGACATTTCTCCATGACATTTCTCCTTTCTATGCTTCACACTTACCTCCTGAATCAGGCTTTCTTATTAGTCTAATTCACGGTGAGAAACTGAACTTTGGGTAAGTTTGCAAAGCGGAATGACATTTCTTGAGTGGAAGCACCATGTTCATTACTTCATGGTTGGAGCTCTCATTTCAGCTCAGAGTGGGTGGTCAATATGTTAATTGTTGTATAAATGAATAGACTTCCTTGCCAACGGTCACTTTATCTTAGTGATGACCTGCATTGAATCAAATACCCACTTTTCCAGGTTGTAATGCTCCTAGCAGGGAGAGTGACATCATTGAAAACACTTCATTTCTGCTTTTTTTCTTAAAGTGTCTGTTGAGAGAGAGCTTAGCTCTAGCTATAAATGCATTTAATAATTCTCTAATGAGGAATTATAATAAACTCTAATAAAACCTCTGGATTGAGAAAAAAAGTGTCTGTTGTCTGTCCAGTGGTGAATCCAGGAGAAAATAGAAGAAAACATGAGAAAGGAAAAGGGGAAAGCAAGACTTACCAGGGAAGCCAAAGAATTGCCTATGGTTTATCTTTTCCTCTCTCCTCCTTTCAGCCATGGGAGCCTCTAGAATACCAGGCTGGCTTTTTAATGAATCCCTTTGGCCACCGTGGTAATGGCAAAGAGTCTTATATTCTGCAAAGAAGTTATTTTATCACAAAGACAACTTTCATGGCAGAAGGAGAATCCTTAAGATTGCCTCATTTTCCCGACCATAGACATCCAGTCCAGCAAATGAGGTATCAACTGCAAATGGGAGGGATTTGTAAGGGCTGAAAGGGGCTGGATGATTTTACAAATGCTGTGATAGGATTTTGCTCTTCATTGTAGTTGACTTTTCAAAGCAGGGCCAAGAAAGTTAGCACGGTGGAAATTATACAGGAAGGTTTATTTTTCTTTGAAAACTGGAATAGAGTTTTAATCGGAGGGATATTCTGTTCTGTGTTGAATAGGTAGTAAGTGTAGTTATTTAGGAAGATGTGTGGAGACATATACACATATGCAGTGTCATTAGTAACTCGTTTTGAAAAAATAGCTCTGGAGAGTAGAAGCTAGTCCTGGCATTTGTGCATGATGTCACTCCAACTGATGTAGGCAGGCAGGCAGATAGGGAAGGCCCCCTCACCAGACAGTGACAGTAAATTTCCTAGGTAGTAACAGCTCTGAAGTTGCAAAGGCCATCCATGCAGAAAATAGAAAGTAAGGCCTGATAAGACCCTCACAGATCCTGAGAATATTGGATCCCTGCCCATGAAGGAAATTCCTCAAATATCCTCAAGCCTCTGATTAGCTTTGGTGATTCAGCCCAGAGAAGACTTCAGAACATTCTAGACCAAGAAATCCCAAGGAGATACTCTATAAAAGCCACCTTGCTCAAAAGAAGGGCACGCATATGCTGCCTGAGCCCATTTGCTGCTTGTGCCCACGTGACCAAGCACATGTGGTACCTGAGCACATGTGTCAGCCACATCTCCCCTCTTGAGATGTGTAATTTTGTGCTTTCATGTCTAATGTTGAGACATGTGCAGGGGCTCTCGCTGCCCTTGGAGAAGCCCAGGTTCTCTCTTGAGCAGCTCTCCACTATCCCACTTTCTTCCCTCCTTCTTTTAAAAGTCTCCAAATAGGCCAGCCACACATGCTAGGGGAAAAGGCAGCTCAGATAGAGAAGGGAGCACCAAATAAAGGGTGCTGGGAGGATCCTCCCAGGATGGGAGTAGCATGCTGAAAGTAGACTATAGACCAAACACGATTGCCACTCAATGCCTCTTTTGCAAACCGCAACACCCAAAAGGAGAGAGGGAACAAAAGGGAATGCCCTGCCACAGAGGCAGGGTGGCGTGGGAGGATGAGGGGTGGTAGGGATACTGGGACCCATGGTGGTGGAAAATGGGCACTGGTGGAGGGGTGGGTGTTTGATCATTGTATAATTGAAACCCAACCACAAAAATTTCTAAATCTACAACTGTACCTCATGGTGTTTCACTAATAAAAATTTTTTTAAAAAGAAAGAAATTTTCATCATCTAGTGATTTCACACACCTTAGAATTGGAAAATCATGAGTATTTTATATGAATCTAGATGAAGTTGGGTTTTTAACATACTAAAGTCAACTTGGGGCCTTCCATTTGACTGCCTATTTCTAGCTTTTATTTTCTTAATTCCTCAGATCCTTTCAAAGCAGCTTTCTCCTGTGCTGAGTAAACAAGGGTAATCCTGGGAAAGTTTAAGTGAGGAGTTAAGGGTAAGTTTCTATCTGAGCCTAAACAAGTTGTGACTCCAACACTCAACTCAGGGGGAGTCCAGTGAGATGAGCCTTCAGCCTGAGATTATTTCTAGCATTTTTGTCCTGGTACTGCTGTTTAAACTGGATTATAAACTCTTAGGCCACGAAGGGGCTGGAGCCATAGCACACAGATAAGGAGCTTGCCTTGCATCTAATCAGCATTAGATCTCCGGCATCCCATATGGTTACCCTATAGCCCACAAGAAGTGATCCATGAGCTCAGAGGCAGGACTAAGCTCTGAGCATCACTGGGTATGACCCCAAAACAAAAACAAAATAATCTCAGACCACATAACAGAAAGGTAACATCAAGCACTCATTTGCAATCAGTTTGCCAGTGTATGCGTGCGTTGCTAAAGAGACCACACACACACACACACACACACACACACACACACAATTTTTTTATAAAGACTGTATGATATTTCCCCCCCATCACTCCCTAAAAGAACCTTAAAAATTATCTAACTTACTTTGTTTTTTTTTTTAATTCAACCACTGGTTTAACTGAGAATTACTCCTTTCTACAAACTCACGCACCAAATTTTTTTTTGGCATTTGCACCCAGCATTTGGAAATGGATATTTCCACTGTGTCATCTGGGAGGAAGTGCTTAGGTTTACTAACAAGTGCATGAGGGTTTACTGGTTTAAATCACTTGTGTTCATCACAGTGTGGTAGGAGTCTGGGAGAAAACTACAATGCAAGTTCCCAAAGTCAAAGCGCCCCATCATTGATGCATGATGAGGCAAAACCCTAGAGCTAAGCCCTTCCATGGCCTTTCTCTGATAGTGGGTGTGATGTAAGGCAGTAGTATTAGCTTGTTTTGGGTGTTCTGGGGAGGGAGTGGAGGCAGCCTTGGGATTTGGGAGTGAAACAGATGTGGAGATAAATATCAGCTCGGCATGATTCTGGGTATCAACTAACTTCGCAGTCACTCCAAGATATGTTCTTTATTTTGTTAAGAATTTCTTGTAATGATGAGTCACTTTTCTGGCTGCTTTCATGAGCCTCTCTTTTATTTGCTTTCAAGTTTCATTAAGCTGTGTCTAGGTGTGTCTCTCTTTGTTATTGAAGGCCATAAGCTTCTTGGATATTAGATTAATGTTTTTCTTCAAAACTGGAATGTTTGGGGCCATTATTTCCTCAAATATTCTTTCTCTTCTCTTTTTGAGACTTTTGTTGTATTCTTGTTGGTTTGCTTGATGGTACCCAACAGTTCTCTATCTATGTTCATTTTCCTTTCCCTTTGTTCTTTCTATTCTTTGGACTATATAATATCAGTTGCTATCTTCCAAATTTAATAGTTCTTCCTTCTGATCAGTTAAATCTTCCGCTTAAATCTTCCAGTGAATGTTTTGTTTTAGATACTAGGCTTTTCAACTACAAAATTTTGTAGGCTTTTTCAATAATTTAATGTCTCTGATAATTGATGAGACATTCTTATGAGTTCCTTTAGTTCTTTGTGCATATTTAAATTATAGATTTAAAAACTTTGCTGTAGGTAAGATTATAAACTTGCTTGTTTTCTATATAACACAATTAAAGATTTTTTAAAATAAAAATAGAACTACCATACGCTGCAGCAGTTTTATTCCTTGGTGTCAATCCCAAGAACAAAACACTAATGCCATGATCTATGATCCTTGCAGTATTATTTACAATAGCTCAGGCCTAGGAGCAACCCAAGTGCCCAGCAAATGACAAGAGAGGACAAAGGAATTGTGGTGTACATTGCAATGGAATATAATCCAGTTATGAGAAAATAAAATATTTTACATTTTCCTACAATGTGGAAAAGATTTCAAATTAAGTGAAATATGTCAGAAAGAGAACACAGGTTGTTACGTTTTAAGACTACTGTGGAGCTGTGTGGCGGGGCAGGGGAGATAGGAGTGGTACAAAGAGTGGAACAAGTTAAAATATAAAACTGTTTTTAAGGAGATTCAGCCGTTTTTCTTGAATGAATAATTCCTGGTTTACTTCAAACCCTTGGCTAATTTCCAGAGTTCCAGAAAAAAAATTTATTCTGGCCATTTTTGCAAGTGCTCCTAGCACTTTCTTGGAGAAGCTATCAGAGATCCTACCTGCAACATTTTCACTAATATTACTCCATTTACTTAATTTTAATTGCTGTGAGTATAGCCACATGAGAATTTTAACTGCCACATGAGTATAGCCACATGAGAATTTTTGTACTGTATTTAACAGTACAAATCTACACAGTATAATGTGAAGTTAACTAATCAATCAGAAATCAAGTCCACTCTTATACAGATAGATATAAATGGAATAAGTTTAAAATGACAAAAGTATTGAATAGGGATCAGGGAGATGGTGCAAGCTTAGAGCTTATATGCCTTGCACAGTTCTGACCCAGGTTTGATCACCTGCACACATGAGTTTGGAGCCCTGTGAATGTAGCCCTGGAGGCCACTGAGGTCACAGGGATGCCCTGGTGGTCCCCAGCACAGGGCCAGAGCAGCCCAAAACCCCAGGCACTCAGATCGACCCAATCATCCGGTTGACAGAGAAACACTGGCAATGGCACCCACTCCTGAACCTCACTTGATACACCCCCTTATTAGAAAAGATGAATAATTTATTTTAAATAATACACAAAAGAGCTTGGGATATAGCTCAGCAATAGAACATTTGCATGTACAAAGTCTTGAGTTTCACTCCTGGTACTGCATTTTTTTTTTAAGGAAGAAAAACCCCTCTAGAAATAAGACTTCAGGACTGGGAGAGAGTTCAAGAAATAGAAGTGCTTGGCTGGCATGCTGAAGTCCAGATTCAGCTCCCCACACTGCATGTTTCCCAGAACCTCACAGCATTGCCAAGCCCAAGCAGCACCAAGCCAAGGATGACCTGGATGGTCACTGACTGGGAAGCTCAATAAACCAAACACAAATTGTATAAATGAAAGGAGTCCTTCCAAAACTATTCATTAGTATAATGTGGACCAAAGATATCTTTCCTTATATATTTATGATAATGGTACCTCTGAAAAAAGGGGCTGGTCCAGGGGCCTTAGGTCCTATAACATTGCTAATAACTGATCTACAAAGATTATTTTTAATAGAAAGCAAGAAATCAAAGACCTTAATTTAGCAGTTTAATTTTCTAAATACAACAACAAAATAATTGCTATTCTTCAAGAACTGTTTTGTACTTTGTGTTGCAAGCTTTATCCTCAGATCTTCCCGGGGACCCAGTGAGTTCAGGGTCACTATTCCCATTTTGCAGAGGAGGCATTTGAGAGGGTGAGGTAGTTTTCCCAAGGCCATGGAACTGTGAGAAGTTGAAGTTGGGGCCAGCACCCAGGCTTGCCCAGACTCATCCTCTTCACTGGCAAAGGATGTGCCATATTTTGCGCCATTGGCTCTTCTCCAGGGGCATTGCAGATGGGTTCTATCTGAAGTCACTTTTCCTTATGCAATTTTCTGCCACGGGGTGTGGAACTACAGGGCAAGCACACTGGGTGCAGTCAGTCAGAAGGAGAGGCTCAGGTATGGAATAGTCTCTCCTTGATGAACATAAAGACACATACAAAGGGAGGAGCAAACGGCCAAAGGGAAACAAAACCTAAGATCTGGCCTACAGAACTGAGTTTTCCAAGGGGGCGGGGGGAGAGTATATGAGAGGAACAGTGGAAAGCAGGCATCGTGGAGGGTGTGATGGGGAATGCTGTCTGCATGAAACCCTACTGCTGACAGTGTTCTAAAGCATGGTGCTGCAGATAAAACTCCTAAATAAATAATAAAGTCGTTTTCCTTCCTTGGGAGCATATGTCTGGCACACGAAGGGACGGGGTGGCAGGTGGGAGTGCAGTGATTGTGTCTCTCTAAACACATGGATATCAGCTTCATAAAAACATAATCAGGGTCAGTGAATGGGAGGACTACTCTGCCACAGAGCATATTTTTCAAGCTGGGAAACATGATTCCTTGCCCTAATAATTCTCTGGAGTTTTGATGAGGCTGTCCCTTTCCAAGCAGTGAAAGGAAGGCCTGTGTCCCTGCCCACCAGCGTCATGCAGAGTGCCCAAATCTAGCACAGAATCTAATCTAACGTAGAAGCAGCAGTCATCAAGAGGTTTTCAGTTGCAGACTGTCCTACTTTGATCACATCACTTTTTTTTTGTTAAAGAAAAAAATCCTCTTTGTCAAGAAAAACACATCTCATTCAACTGATTGGATTTGGAACAAGAACTTCAGGGTATCATACTTGGTGTGAGATCAATTGCTCTGAAAGGACCCTGGAAAGGGTTTTACCTTCTCCAAGTGAATAATAGGTCAGGAAGCTTGCGAGGCAGCCAGGGTTAGCATCTCTGCTCTCTGACTCAGGGTCCCACCTCAAGTGTAGACAAGTAGTTGTGCCGCCATAAGTGGTGATCTGACCAACTAAAATCACCTCACACTTGGATAAACATGAGTCACTGAGGTGGCAACTTTGTTCCCATGTACAAAACACTAATGTTAACTTTAAAAATGATTTCAAGCAAAATTAAGAGTCCCCCGTTATCATAAATGTTTGGTGTGGTAGTGCCAACCCAGTAGATGTTTTTACTGAGTTCCCCAGTGCTACCCTATCTATATTCCATCACTTAGTTAATTCCAGAGAGATAGTTCAGCAGGTAGGAACAAGTAGCCTAACAAGTGGGTGCCTTGCAAATCACCAGAACTGGGTCCTGAGCACAGAGCTTGGAGTAAGCCCTGAGTACCACTGTGTCCCAAAAAAAAACAAGCAAACAAACAATCCTATGGCCCCCTTTGGAAATGGTTCCCAGATCTGCCCTTACTCGCCCCTCTGTGTTGCATTGCACCAGACATTCTCCTCTTACAGCCTCTTCACCGTGGCTTGCCAATTGCTCCCTTGTCCTGGGAGCTTACAGAGTACTAGGACCTTGCCTGCCTTGTGCACATTCTACCCTGACACTTCACACAAACTTCACATGTTATTGCACACATTCAATGACCGTGGAAGAATAGTGGTAGGCCAGTATTCAATTATTGAGTGGTATTAACTTAAGACTTCTAAATATTCATCATGTCAAACATCAGGAAACAAAACTTTATCTTTCTTTATAAAGGGATATTCTTCCTTGTGTGTCTTTTTACTTTTTAATGTCTGAAATTTTATTCAAACACTTTGATTTAAAAAGTTGTTCATAATACAGTCATTTCAGGTATTAAATACTCCAACACCAATCCCACCACTAGTGTGAGCTTCCCTCTACCAATGTCCCAGTTACCCACCCACAGCCTGCCCCATTAGCAGGCACAAAATAATTTACTTTATATTGTCTGTTACAACATATACCTACAATGGTGTTTCTAAAGTCACTGTCTTAGGTTTTACTGAACCAGTAGGTTCTAGTTGAGACTTCTGTGTTATTGTTTTCACTCATTGAGCTGATGCTATTCAACTTTCCCATCAGATTGCTGGGCTGGCAGTAGTGTGAAATTTAGGAATGTCATGTGGAAACATATAGGGTCATGTGTTCCAGAAACTGTAGCTATGAAGCTGAGCCATTTATAAATCAGAGAATGTTGTGTGTGGGTGAGGTTCTTGGTCTCTTGGCAGAGTGAGGACTCAGCCTATCCCAAGAAGGCTCCAGAGATCTCCTAACAAAGAACGAGATTATGATTGGGCAATTCAGTGACAGCAAGATTGCCATATTTTTATTTTTTTAATATAAAAGCAAATTTGCCTTGCGATATATTACAATATATCACAGAATATAACAATCACAGAAATTCTGTAAAGAATGTAAGCAACACATTATTGTTTCCATTCTGTACAGAAGGATACTGAGTGAAACCAAATGGAAGGAAAGATTAAGGGAAGGATTACTACAACTGCCACGGAGAGAAAAGGGCCAGTTGTTCCCAAAGCATGGAAGCCTTGGACCATAGCCCTTGCAGAAATTTAGGTGGACAGGGGACAACACCTTAAGTGGGGATAAGAATAGTTATAATGGGGTTAATCACTAGCACTTGTTGGGATGTTCTACATTATTCTCACCTTGATCACTGAGACTCGAGGCTGCTAGGAAGCCAGATGGCTGGAGAGCCATGGAATAATGCATTGTCCTTTGGAGTACTTATTTCTTAAAGTTCTATAAACTTAAATTTTAAGACTGATTTCCACTCGATTTTCCTGGAATCTAAGATTAAAGATCCTATTCTTGTTGATTTGACTTTAATTTTGTTTGATATTTTTAACTAACTGCTACAACACAAACAGCTAAAGTAGCTAGCCCCTGGATTTTTTGCGGAGAGGAATGAGAACAGCCACAACCATGTTCACGAGAGGTCAACAGCAACCTCTGCTCAGGACAGGGGCTACAGCTGCTCCATTTCAGCAGCAACTCTTCCAGTAGTAACTTCAGTCCAGCAGTTCTCCACTGTAGCTTCTTCCCCTTCAGGATTCCGGTCGTCAGTGGCACATGACCTGTGCTGATTTGTTTTATGTTTCCCCTACCCTGATGATTGATTGGTTATGCCCAATTTTAACAAGGGTGTGGAAAACAACTGGTCTGATTGATTACTTTGCCTAGAAAGACCAATCAGCTCATCTCTTCCACCACTGAGATGTTCTCTACAGAAGCTCATACCTCCTTCACTTGGATAACTTAACATTGTCTCTATTTATTGTTGACTAAACAATGGTTATTTGATTTCAGCAATTGTTTAGTAAATGTGTATGACTCACTCTCAGTACCAGCTTACTGATCACCTCCTCTTTGTCCCACGGAGAAAGTATGCTCCCTGACCACCACGCCACATCCCAGACACCCTGGGTGGGACACCTTCGAATTCAGAAAACATATTGGTGTCTCTTAAAGCTCGTGAATGGAATCAAAGAATACAAACTTCTAGCAATAAAATAATTAGATAATGGGGATGTAAGGTATGGGATAGTAACTATCATTACTGAGTTGCATATTTGAAAGTTGCTAAGAAAATGTCTAAAGTTCTCATCAGAAGGAAAGGTAGAAACCCTTGGATGAATGTTAACTATTAATTTGTTGGTGATATTGCAATATGCACAAATATCAAATCATTGTGTTGGATCGGCTCTTCACATGCTACCTGTCTGAATGCAAGTTTCCGACCCAATGGAAAACCAGCAGGACTGTAATACTGTACAAGAAGGGAGACATCCACGACATTGACAACTTTCACCCTATCTGCCTGTTGCCTGTCATCTACAAGCTGTTCACTCGAGTCATCCTGAATAGGATTGGCAGAACACTTGATGAAGGACAACCATGCGAGCAAGCCGGGTTCCAAAAAGGATCGACCTTATCCACATGATAACCAAGCTCATTGGGGTTTCTTCGAGTTCAAGATGCCACTCTGTCTAATTCAGGTTCACTGATTTAAAGAAGGCCTCTGATTCTGTTGAGATTGAAGTGGTCATCAAAGCCCCAGCCAAACAGGGCATTCAAACTCAATACATCAGGATCCTCCGTGAGGTATATTGCAGATTCACTACCAGGATCTCACCATTCTACAAGGAAGTGATCATCGATGTCAAGAGAGGGGTTTGGCAGGGTGATACCATTTCACCAACTCTTCAGTGCCACCCTCAAGAACATCATGCGATGATTGGAATGGGAAGAAATGGGAGTGAAGATAGACGGTCGATAATTGCACCACCTTAGCTTTGCTAATGACATTGTTCTAATAACACCAAACATCAGCCAAACATCAGCACAAATGCTGGCCGACTTCGACCGTGAGTGTGGAAAGGTCGGACTGCAGCTGAATCTCACAAAGACGATGTTTATTAGAAATGGTCTCGTTCCTGATGTTCCATTCACTCTCAACGGAACGAACATCTCCGAATGCAACAGTTAGGTGTACCTAGGTCAAGAAGTCAACATGATGAATGGCCTGGCAACTGAGTTGCGCAGGAGGAAGAGAGCAGCTTGAAATGCCTTCAAGAGCGTCAAAAAAATAGCTAAGAGGACGAAGAACCTCCAACTCCGGGCACATCTCTTCAATTCCACGGTTCTTCCTGCATTAACATACGCCTCAGAGACCTGGGCCCTACGAAAATAGGATGAAAACGCTATTCAGGTCTCCCAAAGAGGAATTGAAAGAGCTATGCTTGGAGTAACACGCTTCACTCAAGTAAGAGAAAGAATCCGGAGTTCCGACCTCCATCGATGATCAAGAATCAGAAATTCTGTCTCATTTGTCAAGGCATCGAAAATCAGATGGGCTGGACACATAAAGAGATTTGGAGACGACTGCTGGACTAGAGCCATTACCAACTGGATTCCACGGGATGTCAAAAGATTGTGTGGTCACCCACCTACGAGATGGTCAGACTTCTTTGTCAAGACCCTAAATGATCAGTTTGAGGCTCTTCGTGTTCCTAGAACAAGCAGATGCCATTGTGCTACACTAGCACGCGACAGGGACTAATGGAGATGTTACTGGTGCCCGCTCGAGCAAATCGATGAGTAACAGGATGTCACGTGATCATGTGATCAAGTGATGTTCAACTGCAATCCTCAGAACATACTTATATTTAGAACTTACCCTTTAGGGCTGGAGAGATGGCTCAAATGACCAGAGTGCACACTATGCAAGCAGTAGACCTGGATTCGATCCCTGGTGCCATGGGCCCCCTTCATTTGAGCACTGCCAGGATTATCCTCCAAATAAAATATAATTAATTAAATTACATTTGTAATTTACCTGATATTATAATTTAATTGGATACCATGTATCTAATCTGGGAAACCTAAGTAAATCCAATCCACTCTTTTACTTCTGCAAAACCTTAGAATATAAACTTATTTGCTGTCCCATGGTCAGTTCTGGTCTTACCTGCCCCACAATGCCAAGATTTGTTCCACTCTGAAATGGAAATGAAATCGGAAATGGGGGGTGGTGGCATGTTTGTATAGCTCAGTGTGCATGCCAATATCCTGGTGGCATCCAGAACTGCGTTAGAATTCCAAGCAGAGTGGCAGAATCAAGAGGAAATGTCTCCTCAAAGCATCAATTTTACCATGAAATTTTTGATAAGGCAAGTTTTATATGACTAAATGTTGAAAAGAATTTAGGACATGGGCACACAATGGATTTTTGGTCTTCTATCTTGGCCAGTGTCAATTTTTTTTTTATGAAATCCAAGAGGTCATAAATTTTCCCATGTGCAGTGTTCATTTAATCCTCTGGAATCCCCCAAATCAGCAGGGCGGTGCAGAAGCAGTGAGCACTGTCTTTGGCGAGAATAGATTTTGCTAACGTCACCTGCAAATGCAGCTGGCATACTTCCGCCAAGGCATCAAGCCAGGAAGTGTGATTTCTTGATGAATCCAATGAGGCACTACCACCCCACCCACTCACTCCGCAGCTGCAAAAAAACTTATTGGCTCCCACAAACTTGGCAACTTCCTACTGGAATTGCACAAATATGTGATAAATAAAATATTTTTAATATAAACACAAAACCCTAGATAGCTCTACTTTCTGTTTTCCTGAGTAGCCCTATATCATAAAACCAATCAAAATAAGGGATTTTTTTAAATATTCTTTCTGGGTCACACCCGGCTATGCACAGGGGTTACTCCTGGCTTTGTACTCAACAATTACTCCTGGCGATGCTCAGGGGACCATATGGGATGCTGGGGATCGAACCCCTGTTCGAACCCCAGATCAAACCCCGGGTTGGCCGCATACAAGGCAAATGCCCTACCTACTATACTCTCTTCTCTCTCCAGCCCCCTTGGCCCTTGGTTTTGTTTGTTTTTAATGATCGAAGCACTTTTTTCTCGTTGTAGCTTAAAGGGCCAAGGCATTTTCCACATGAATTACGGGTGGCACATTTGTTCTTTTAGTGACCTTGAGTTTCACAACTTTGATAGTATTCAAGGTTTCAGCCTGAATATCTGGGCCTGTCTGCACACATGCATAAGGAACTCATGCAACAAGAACCCCTGAAAACTGGGGCATCTGTTATCACCTAGATTTTCAAAGGACCTCAACAGTGAAGATGTCAGTGGACCCAACCATTGTTACACTTCATGGGAAGTACAAAAGGAGGCCTGAAAATGCAGCTGGGACAGGCAAGTCACTCAGGTGGTTGAGGACGGGCATTGCAGATACAAGATTGGGGTTCCATTCCTGGCACCCCAAGCACCCACACACAGCTGTGTACAGCCCCAAAGTCCCAATTCAATCATCAACTATAACCAATAAATAATTAAATGAAATGTGTTTATATGTGTTTTTCACATCGAAGTTTTAACTCTATGAAGATATGAACAAGTCCACACCTTTTTATATCTTGGGAAAAGGGGAGGGAGCTGTTATGATAGAAAACCATGAGTCTAATAATAGCTCAAATCCAATCATGTGTATTCTAAGAGAAACTTACCAGATAGCAGAAGACTTGGCTAAAATGGGATGATAAAAAAAAATCACCAAGAAGGAAAGAAAATGTTTGCAGTTTTCCCTGGCTTCAGAATTGTATTAGAAGGTAAAATTCATAGAAGAAGATGTGTTTAAAAACACTGCTCAAGAGCAATGTCCAGATCCTTGGGTTAAAAAAAAAAAAAACTGGCAGGCAAGGTGAAAGATGCTCTCCCTAAAGAACATTTCTATCACAGTACACATTTAATGAGCCCAAAAGGTGTTGCTGAACTAACTGAAGGTGGAGGCTAGTACCATCCCTGATCAGTTGGCAACCCTTGGCCTCACACAGGCAAGGTAAGTGCCCTGGTGATGAGCTACTTCCAGAAAAGTAGCTCATTCAAACATTGAATTTTCTAAAACACACCGCTTACTGCAGGATCAGGGCAGAACTCCCAGGAAGCTTGCAGGTCAAGGGGAGTCAGATGGGATTCCTGGTATATGAGTGAGCGGAATTCAAGAGGAAGGTGAGAGTGTTCAGAGAAAACTGCCTGGGAAGAAAAACAAGCTGAAAGCAGAACCTCAGGAAACACTCTTCTTTCTGCTTTCTCAGTAAACAAAGGCCACAAAGGGTCCCACTGGCAGCTTATTATTTTTTTTCCTTTTCAAATTCCTTAGAAATAAAGGTCTGTGGACATGGGAGTTGCGAGAATTTTTAAATGTTTATCTCAAGTTGGCTAGCAATGAATTCCAAATCACACAAATTGGGAGCAGAGAAAAGAGAATGGGCAATCAGTGACAAAAAAGCTTGGAACACTAAAGAAATTACTAAAAAGGGGTGGGAGGGGAAGTAATACACATATAGACACTAGCATGAAGATGAGGAATGAGCTTGTACTGGTTAGAGAAGAGCCTGAGAACATGAATGCCACAGAGATCATACAGCATAAGGACCTAAAATGCTACACAGATTTAGCAACCTAAATCCAGATCTGACAGTAGTGAGGGCACTTTAGCCAGAGCAGCTTCGATGAATAAGTGGCAGGAGTCTGGGTAAGTATGTGTTTCTCCATGCTACAGTTGCCTACATAATTTTACATGAATGTTCATAGTAGTTTCAGTCAAATAACCTAAATGTCCATCGACAGATGTTTATATCAATCTACTCTGTATATCCACGCAACGGAATACAGCTGAGAAATCAAAAAAGATGACAGCTCTCTATACATACATCATTGATGATAAGCCTCAAAACAATTATGCTGAGTGAAAAGAACCCTCCACAAAAGACTATCAGCTGAATGATTCCACGTACATGAAAATCCAGAAAATGCAAATTAGTCTTCTGTGACAAAAAGATCAGTTGCTGCTTGGAAATGAGAGAGGGTGGAGAGGAGCTCACAGCAGAGATGAGAAGGGACACCAGACAACTGATGAGTGAAGCTCATGCTCAATTCTCTATTGTGGTGACAGGCTCATAAATGCATCCAAAACTTTCCAAATTGTGTAAATATGCATGCTTTAATATCTGAATGTCTATCTCAATAAAATTGCTCTTGATAAACAGAACTAAAAGTGACAAAGCAGCTCCTCAACTGAATTTTAAAAAAAGTGAAAGGACATAAAGAATTTGCAAAACTATCTTGTGTAATTGGAAATGACAAGCCCGCCATTAGAGGAGAAGAACTCTATCTCAGTTACGGCCCTGAAAACCAGAACAGCTCTCAGGCCACAGTGCAGAGAAAAAAAAATAATCCTTTCCTTCTTCTCAATGTCCAGGCTTCAGAACTGACAGCTTCTTTGTGTCCTTCCAGGGAATTCAGTTTATAACTACAGATTTAAAGACACAAAGAAAATTTTAGCAGTATTCCTATTCCCTGAAAATATATCCAGCCCATTCAGCTATACCTCTCCCTCTCAAATTCCACGGCCCGAACTGAAGAGATAAATCCAGTACAGAAGGAGATGAGCATCTCTGGATTCTCTGGTTGATTCTGCTCGGACACATTCATCTCTGATGTGCCTCGGGTGTCCCTCCTTGAGTGCCCGAGAACAGATGACTGGTTAAAGGAACTTTTGTACATCTACACAATGGAGTACCATGCAGCTGTTAAAAAAGATGAAGTCATGAAATTTACATACAAGTGGTTCTACATGGAAAGTACCATGCTAAGTGAAATGAGCCAGAAAGAGAGGGACAGACATAGAAAGACTGCACCCCCCTGGGGAATATAAAGTAACAGAATGAGAGTCGAACACCTAAGAATAGTTGAGATAAGTACCAGGAAGTTTGCTCCATGGCTTGGAAGCAGGCAGCACATTCTGGGTGGAAAAGGCAGCTCAGATAGAGAAGGGAACACCAAGTAAAGGATGTTTGGAAGACTCGCTTGGGATGTGAGATGCATGCTGAAAGTAGACTATAGACCGAACACAATGGCTACTCAGTCCCTCCATTGCAAACTACAACACCTTAAGGGAAAGAGAGAGCAAAAGGTAATGTCCTGCCACAGAGGCTGGATGGGGTAGGGGGATAGGGTAGAGGAGTAGGAGGGCTACTGGGATCATTGATGGTGGAGAATGGGCACTGGTGAAGGGATGGGTACTCGATCATTGTATAACTGAATCCCAAGCACCACCAAAGTTTGTAAGTCTACAACTGTACCTCATGGTCTTTCACTGTTTAAAAAAAAACCCACTAGGGAAAATAAACACCAGGAGGCATCAAGATAGATAGATAGATAGATAGATAGATAGATAGATAGATAGATCTTAACTGGCAATGAATGGGGGAGGTATCTCAAATTGCTGAAGTACATGCTATTGTGTTCCATCCGCAGTACCTCATGGAGTACTGCCAGGTATCACATATTCCTGAGCCAGCTAGACCCAAATAGTACTGTGCTGCTGAGGCTAAAAATTAAACCATACAACCTACTCAGCTGAGGCTGGAGTCACAATGGGCCCACTGAGCATTGCAGGAAGACCCTGAGATAAATAAATATATAGCTTTTTAAACATGCATCTTAATAAATCAGAACTTTATCAGTACTCCACTAGCATCAAACTCTCCAGAAACTTATAGAACATTGGAGCCCACTATTACCGAAACACTTCATGGTTCATAAAACTGTTCTTCAAACTCCAGATATTGATTTGGGGGAAGTATGATTTGTGGATACCGCGACTAAAATCCTATTAGAAATTTCCTCAGCCTAACTCAGAATGGACTGCCATAACAAATCTCCACAGGCTGCGTGCCTCAAACCACTGAAATTTCTTTCTTTCAGTTTTAGAGGCTTGAAATCTAACTTCAAAGTGTCGGCTTGTTCACTTACCTGGGAAGGGGGTTCTTCCTGGCTTTTCAGACATGCTCTGGTCTTTCTCCTTTGTTGATTAATTGATTGATTGATTGATTGATTGATTGATTTCTTTGGGGGATATACCTGGCAGTCCTCGGGGCTTACTCTTGACTCTGCACTGAGGAATCACTCCTTGCAGTCTCATGGGGTGATGGGAATCGAACCTGGTTGACAATGAGCAAGGCAAATGCCCTACCCACTGTGCTATCACTCCTGACCCCTGGACATCCTTCTTATATGGACACTAATCCCCCCTCCCATTCTTATGACCTCATCTACTAATAATTACCTCTAATAATTGCCACTGTGAATGCAGTCACATTGAAAAGTAGAACTTCAGCTCGTGAGTTTTATGGGGCATAAATGTTCAGTGGACACATTAACAAATTCTTTAACATCAGGAAATTGAGAGAAGAGCATATTTCTCACTGAACAGATATGGTTTTCTATGGTGTTTATTATGTACTATTTGGTTAGTCAGTTGTTGGTTAATCATCAGACCATTAAAAGGACATTTCTAACACTTGAATAAAAGAATCCTAAAACCGAAGCTCTTGTGGGGTCTGCTTTCATTTCAGGGATCTTCTCTAAGCCTTACTACTAGTAATTTCCTAAAAATATATCCATTTGTGGAGATGGAGCAATAGCACAGCGGGTAGGCCATTTGCCTTGCACACAGCTGACCCGGGTTCGATTCCCAGAATCCCATATGGTCCCCCAACACTGCCAGGAGTGATGCCTGAGTGGATGAGCCAGGAGTAACCCCTGTGCATTGCCGGATGTGACCAGAAAAAAAATATCCATTTGTGGGCCAGAGAGATGGTACAGTGGATAGGGCATTTGCCTTGCATGCAGAAGACTTGGGTTCAATCCATAGAATCCCATAGAGTTCCCTAAGCATCACCAGGAGTGATTCCTCAGAGCAGAGCCAGAAATAATCGCTAAACATTGTTCACCAACCACACCCATATATATCCATATATATGATATATAAATATACATGTATATATATATGTTTTATATATTTCCACTAACATGAGCCGTTGGATGGTTATACAATTGGGTTTCCTCTCATGGATGTCCTCATAGTCTTCTTATACATAATGCATGAGCTAAAATCTACAAAATCAGCAGTACTTTTAAACTGTGCCTCAGCAGATTTGTGAAAAGTGCTTTGCTCTTTGGATGAAAAACTCTACTTCTCCCCTTACTATTTGTTGAAATGTCAGAAACACTTTTTATGATGTAAGCTGCTGTCCAAATCCACGAGTCTTCCTTCCTAGGAATTCAAGGAACAGATATCATTTTAGTGTCTCAAAATCTTAAGTGCTAACAGAGTGCAGATTAGAGGAAGATGAAAAGAAAGAAAAGATATCAAGCCTCTTTGGCTTTGGGTTTGAGAAATTACCTTGTATCTTTATGCAAATGTATTCTGATTTGCACTCAAAAAATAAACATAACTTTAAAAAACTAAACAAGTAAAGAAAAAGTATTATATAGGTAAAATGTATATATTATTTAATTCTGTTGGACTAGTTGGCTTAAAATATAATGGAATTTAAGAATTTATTCCACTACTCCCTCCATCAGAGTTCCACCTCACCACAAAAAGACTTCTCTCCTCATTCTTTCCACTCACACTCTCTGATCCTCTAGTAACCACAATAATTTTCATCAACTTGGATTTGGTTTTGTATTCTATTTGCTTAATTTTTAGCCCACACTTAAAGGACATCATTCTGTTATTGTCAGTCACCCCTTATTTCGCTATGTAATATCAGCTTAAGATAATTCATTTTGTAGATATCCACCCCAAAGGACACAATTTCATCTCTATAATGCCAGACTAGGATTCCATTGACTATACATGCCACAATTTTTCATCCAGTCATCTACCAATGAGCATTTTTTAGGGGAGTTGTGTCACACCAGGCTGTGTTTGGGACTTACTCCTGACTCTGTGCTCAGGAAATAAAGCCAAGTTGACTGCAAGTACGGTAAATGCTTTACCTTCTAAATTAACTTTCTTGCCAAATCAATGAGCATTTAAGTTAATTCTATGTTCTGGCTGTTGTGAATTATACTGCTTTGCTCTGAACATAGGAATAATAAACATCTCCCTTGAATAGTGTTTTCATACAGTACAGATAAATGTCTAGGTACTGCAGGTCATGTGGGATTCACATTAATTTTTTGGTTGCTGTTTTTTTTATGAGAACTACAAACTATTTTCTATAGAGTGTGTCCCGGTTTACATTCCCGACAGCAATTTACCAAAGATTCTTTTCTTCACACCCTTACTAACAATTGTTGTTTTCAGTCTTTTTTGATTGAGTAGTCTCAGTGTTATGAGGGGTCTCTCGTTATGATCTTGTATTTTCATTTCTTTAATAAGTGCTAGCTGACATTTTTTCATGTGTCTGTAGGGTTATCTATACATCAAATTTGATAAAGTGTCTATTCAAGACATATATAAAATTGAGCTTCTTGTTTGGATGTTGTGTGATTTCTCTACATATTTTGAACAGTTAACTCCTTGTCAGATGTATGATGTCTATGTGTCTTCTTCTAGTAGCTAGATTTACTGTTTTATTTTTGTGGCAGTTATTTTTGTACATAAAAGATTTTAATTTTTTATAGTCCCATTTGTTAATTTTTGCTTTATTTCCCTCACAATGAAGTTGAATTTCCAAATACATCTCTTATTTTTGAGATCCTGGATTGCTTCACCTGTTCTCTTGTTTGACTGTTAAGGTTTGAGGTATAACATCATGTCTTCTTAAATTTTTATTTTAGTCCTTGTGGTTTACAAAATTATTCCTGGTGTGGTTTCACATATTAAACATTTCCACACCACACCCTCCATCAGAATGTCTGTTTAACTCCACCATTGTCCCAGTATCCCCCATCCCTGTACAATTCCTATAGTAAGCTTCCTACTGAAGACAAATGTTCAGGTTTTGATGCCTTTGCACACTTGTTATTACCTACTTTGTTTAACTCCCACATATGAGATCAAGCATTCTGGGTCTGTCCCTCTCCTTCTGGCTAACTTCATTCAGAATGATACTGTCCAAATTCAGGCACATAACAGAAAACTGCATGATTTCATCTTTTCTTAAAGCTATTATTCTATTATGTATTTTTACCAAGTTTATTCGTCCAGTTCATATGTTCTTGGACACTTGGGTTCTTTTCAAGTTTTGCTATGTAAATAGTTCTGCAATGAAAATAATGTTTCAAAAGTGTTTTCTGAATAGTTTTAAGGCTTTGAGGTAGATACCAAGACGTGGAACTTCTGAATCATATGGAAGTTCAATGCCTAGCTTTTTGTCACGTGTCCATATTGTTTTTCAACAAGGCTTGACCAGTCAACAATCCTATCAGTGAATGAGGACCCCTTTACCCCCAAATTCACAGCAACATTTTGTAAATGTGCCAGTTTCGCTGATATGATGTGATGTGATATCTTAGTGTTTTTATTTTCATTTCCCTTTTAAAAAGTGATGGGCTGGAGCGATAGCACAGCGGTAGAGCGTTTGCCTAGCACGCAGCCAACATGGCCAAACCAAGTTTGATTCCTCCGCCACCCCTCTCGGAGAGCCCAGCAAGCTACCAAGAGTATCTCGCCTGCACGGCAGAGCCTGGCAAGCTCCCCGTGATGTATTCAATATGCCAAACACAGTAACAAGAAGTCTTACAATGGTGACGTTACTGGGCCCGCTCGAGCAAATCGATGAACAACGGGAGGACTCTGATGATGATGATGATGATGATGATGATGATGATGATGATGATGATGGATAAAAAGTGATGCAGAGCATTTTTTTCTTATGTTTTAGTCATATGTATATCATCTTTGAAGAAATTTTTGTTCATCTTTTCACCAGCATCCTCTTTTTTTATGGGATTTTTTATTTCTTGTAAAGTTCTACCAGTGCTTTATATATCTTGGCTATCAACCCTTTATCAGATGAGTGGAGTGGTGAGCAGTTCTCTCGGTCTGTGGCTTTCCTTTTATTCTGGTTATTGTTCCTTTTCAGTGCAGAAGAAGCTCCTTAGTTTGATGCAGTCCATTTATCTTTGCTTCAGTTTGCTTAGCTGATGGCATTTACTTGCATCAGTTCATACCTTTTGTTCCTTTATCAAAGAACTTTGTCAAATATCTATGCATATTATGAGTCTCTGTCTCTGAACTCTCCATTCTGTTCCATTATTCTGAGAGTCTGTCTTTATTTCAGTACAACACTTGTTTACTAACTAAGATAACTAAGTCTTTATAGGAAATCTTGAAATTGGGGAAAGAGAAACTCCCTTTCTTCTTTTTTCTAATAAAGGTAAAGGTAAAGACCCTCCCGTTATTAAGTCTTTAATCCATTTTGAGTTCCTTTTTTTTGTATGATGTTATTGATCTAGTTTCATTTTCCGGTACACGTTAATCCAGTTTTCACAACATCATTTATTGAAAAATTTTCTTTCCTCCATGTAAGGTTTTCACTCCTTTATTTTAAACTAGATATCTGTATATATGTAGCTTTATTGGGGGGCTCCTTATTCTATTCTATTTTGGTCTTTGTGTCTATTTTGTTCCAATACTGTCTTTTTTTTTGTTTCTTAGTGTGTGTGCGTGTGTGCATATGTGTGTGTGTGTGTGTGTGTGTGTGTGTGTAAGAATCAAATATATACAAAACAAGCTCTCGTCCACTGAGGTAAACCCCCAGTTCCTGCCAAACCGCTTTAATAACTGTTCCTTTGTGAGATACCTTGAAGTCAGAGATTGTCATGCTCTGATTTTTCTTTTCTCTCAAAATCACTTGTTTATATGAGATCTATGTAATTACATACAAGTTTTAAAAATGAGTATTTTATTTCTATGAAATATTTCAGAATTTTGTAGGGATTTCATAGAATCTGTACCTTGCTTTATATAAAATGACATTTTCAGAAATGTTTATTCTTCCAAACCATGAGCAAAAAAATGGATTTTTCATATTTATGTTGTTTTATTGCTCTTAGAGTAGTCTCATAGTTTTCAATCAATTGATTTTTCACTTCCTTTGTTAAGTTTAGTCTCCGGTATTTTGCTTTCTTAATACAATTGTAAGTAAGATTGTTTTCTTAATGTCCATTTCTTCTAAGTTATTGTTTGCCTATAGAAATGCAGCAGATTTATTCATATCGATTTTGTATTTTGTCATTTTACTCATTGATATAAAAAGTATAATTAAAACATTATACAAAACACATAAGGATTATGCGAAAAATAAACTGAAAATTTAAAAGACAGAATTATAAATGACCCTAGGGTAATTGAGAATTTCCTGATGAGGGTAACTTAAGAGATCAGGAACAGCACTTGCTCCCTGATGTAGCAAGGAGTTCTGCACCTTCAGTAGACAGGCCAAAACATCAAAACAAGCTGCCCTGTGTGAAGACCTCTTTTCATCATCCCATCTCCCTTTATCTCTTTCTCAAATAGGCTATCCAGAATGATTATGTAAAACACCTCCTCCTTTCAGATGATTTCTCATAAAGAAGAAACTTGAGAAAGACTTATTATTTCTTACATGGCAAAATAAAATGAACTGTATATTTAGTTAATGTTTAACGATGCAGAGCTTTATAGTATACTCTTAGCATTTACTGCTAAGTCATGGAACAAATATTTACTTCAGTCAAATGCCCACCAACCAGACAGTAAGATTACATGTGACGTATCCATATGATGCACCATGTAACAAATATTTGTCATGTATTTTATATAATTCTTGTCTCCCTTTATCCTATTTATGTACACAGGCTCCAAATATTCATTTACCTGGGGCCTAACTGCAGTTGCCTTAAAAATCTACTGGTATACACCATGCTTGTAGGCAAAAATGACTGAGAACAACTTGAAATTGATGTGCAACCAGAGAAAGCATTTTACCAATAACTGATTGGGGTAGAGACTTAAACTCTTCAGCCCAACTTTTCTTTAACCTGGATGACTCTGGGAAAAAGTATGAAAAGAAGTGCATGAGAATAGTGAATGGAAAATTCAGAATAAGAGGTAAAAAGGAGGAATGAGAACTGGGAGATGAATCCCTGGAACTTTAAATGTATTAGAAATGATATATGTGTAAGTTACATAGCAGAATAATAAATGATTATTAAAATTTGTGTGACTGGTAAGTGCCTGAAATGTTTTATAATAGTTCTAGAAATATTGAAGATGTCATATCAACACGCTATTTTTATTAGAATTCAAGCATATATTAGATGTTTGAGGGCTGGAGCGATAGCACAGCAGTAGGGTGTTTGCCTTACAAGCGGCCAACATGGCCGACCCAAGTTCGATTCCTCCGCCCCTCTCGGAGAGCCCGGCAAGCTACCG
>JAOXYA010033597.1:0-12881 GCA_028565675.1 Sorex palustris
TCAGGGTTAGGATGAAGGAGACGTTACTGGGGCCTGCTCGAGGCAATCGACGAATAACAGGATGGTTGTGATTGTTGTGATTATGTATAACAGCACAGTAGATAGAAAACACTCCTAATTTTACATTTGGCATCAAAATATTCTGCTTTAAAGAAAGATTTTATATTTTGTGTTTGATTCTTTTTGTTCCTTTCTGGTTAAGTGGTGAGTGAGTGTGAGCTTAGGGGAAGGTGTATATACATTTGTGGATGATGAAGGATGAAAGATGAGTTGGGGAATAAAATAATCTTATTCTTCTGTGGCATAACATCAGCCCCATCAGAATCATTGTACCTAAACTGAGGTACTCATTACAGTCATTTAAATATGAATGCATATATATGTTTCATCCAAAACAGTATAGAATATTTTTGTTTTGCTTTTTTTTGGGTAACACCACAGTGCTCGGGGTTTCTTCTTGGGTTTGCGCTGAGGGGTCGCTCCTGGCAGGGCTCAGGGGACCATTTGGCATGCCAAGGATCAAACCCGGTTTGGCTGAGTGCAGGACACTCAGTACACACTGTACTATCTCTGTAGCCTCCGTTTAGAATCTTTTGAATATACCTGTAGAATGCCAGGGAATTTCAGAATTTGAAAGAGGAAGGGATTTGTTTCCTGCCTTTCGGTAGTTGTGGAAACATAGGAATGTGAACTCTATATTGGTGGAATATATTTTTAGGTAACATATTAAGGAGAACAGTGGCATGGAGAATAGACTGAAAAAAGTTAACTCAGACCACTTTAACAATCCCTCTGGCTCTTGATGTCAGTTCAATTCTACCTTCCCTGTAGAAAGACATTCTATGAGAAAGGATTCTAATAGGGTTTTTCCTATTAGAAAGGCTACCCAACTGGGCTGGTAAGAGGTGGGAGAGAAGCAGCCAGCCACACCCCGAGAGGACCAGTAAACTTCCTCCAGAGAATGAGAGCCTGAGTGCAGTTTGTCCTTTTATTCTGTCTGTCCTCCCGTTGTTCATCGATTTTGCTCGAGCGGACCCAGTAACATCTCCATTTTGAGACTTGTTGTTACTGTGTTTGGCTTATCGAATACATCACAGGTAGCTTGCCAGGCTTTGCTCTGTGGGCGAGATACTCTCGGTAGCTTGCGGGCTCTCTGAGAGTGGTGGAGGAATTGAACCTGGCTCCGCCGGGCTGGCTGCGCTCAAGGCAAATGCTCTACCACTGTGCTATCAGTCAGAAATGAACAAAGTCTGGATTGAGACCACATGTTTATTCCTTTATCCATTCAAAACACATTTATTTTTCAGTTGTTTGCAACTATGAGGCACACAAAGTTAAACTCAGAGACTGCTGAGTGTTGGACTTACTGTTGTGTTTGATAGAGTGTGTGCCTCAGGGGAGCTACTTAAGGTAAAACACTTTATCCATGAATCTGTAAAATTATGTCTGACTTTCTTACTCTCTGAATATTGAGTTTGATGCAACTATTACCAGGGAAAGAATGGGAATGATTGTGGCATTTAAATTCTTGCTTAGAAGTTATAGTGTACACAAACAATGAAATACTATGCAGCTTTAAGAAAGAACAAAATCATGCAATTTATTACAACACGGATGGAACTAGAGGAAATCACATTGAGTGATGTCAATCAAAAGGAAAGGGACAGACATAGAACGTTCTCTTTCATAGATAGTAAAATTTACAGCAGGGTAGCAACAAAGATCAAAAGCAATGCAATAGGGGAAGTGATCCATACCACTCAATTTAGTAGAAATTGAAAAAGGGATGTTGGGGTCCCTGGATAAAAGAGGTGGATGCACTGGTGAGTGGTTTGGTGTTGGAATTTTTTTTTTTTTTTTTGCTTTTTGGGTCATACCTGGCAATGCACAGGGGTTACTCCTGGCACATGCACTCAGGAATTACTCCTGGCTGTGCTCGGAGGACCATATGGGATGCTGGGAATGGAACCCGGGTCTGCCGTGTGCAAGGCAAATGCCCTACCTCCTGTGCTATCACTCCAGCCTCTGGTGTTGGAATTTTGTGCATGGGAAAACATCATTACAGTATTGCAAATCGCAGAAACTTGATCAATAAAAGAAAAGTCAAAACAATTATCTTGATCCACTCAAAGTGTTGACTCCAGATAGCTCTCTGCATTTGATTTCTTTTTGTGAAAAAATGTTCTAGTTCATAGTATCCATTAAGTCCTCTTCTGACCCTTCCTCTGACCTAGCCATCACAGGTGGCTAACCATCACCTAACCAGCTCACAGGTGACTTATTCATCTTGATCCCACTTTATAGGCCCTGTTATGCTCCTGCAAAAAAGACTCCAAACTATTTCAGGAACCCTATTCATTTATTATCACAAAAACTCCAACCAATTTCAGGAAGCCTATTGAATAGGTAGCCTATTTTAAAAATTGTAGCTGAGAGAACATGGTTACAGTAGTGTTAGTGTTTGCATTTTGGTATACAAATGTTTCGCGTGACCACCTCTACTGAAGTACAAAAGACCCAAATACCACCACTATCCTTATATCACTTTGAATCCACTTCTTCCTTCTCCCCAACACTCTGGTGGCAGCCTTCTCCCTTACCCCCTTACTAACCTCAGTTCTTTTAAAGGGATTGCTTTTATTAGGTATTATCCAATTCCTTGCCTTGTTCCTCTATGTACCAGACTTGTATGAATTTAGTGGGTATTTATCCTTCTCACACTGATTTAGTTCACTTTACATAATACTCTCCTCTTACACCCAAGTTGTACTGAAAGGGCCCAAGAAACACATGAAGGCAGGCCAAGGAGATAGCAGAGAGGTTAGTTCACATAAATTTGCACCTAGCCCTGGGTTTGATTCCTGGTACCACAGGCCTTTATAAGCACCACTGGGTACAGCACTGCTAAAATACTCTGGATAATATCTGGACCATAGCCACCAAGAAGCATTGTATCTTTGGTCCTTTGCACTGAATCACTGGCCTGTTTAGTTGATAATTGCTTTTGGGGCCCCCCACCCCTAAAATGAAGTATGAAGGCAGAGGCTGGGAATATGGTTCAAGTGTTAGAGCACATGCCTTGCATATAAAAGGCCCTGGATTTAATCCCTGGCACCAGTTTCCCTCTGCACCCTAGAATTGTCAGATGTGACCTCAGTGATCCCCCACCATTGCAGATAGTGGTCTCCACAATGACCAAAAATAGTATCAAAATAGACATTTATAATTGCATGCATTTAAACAAACAAATCTGTGCATTATCTTCAAATGTACATAATGAGAGGAATTTGTATGACTATCTGTGGATATGAGTAGTAAGATGGATTGGTTTAAATGGAATACAGAAGGGGTGATTAGGCAATGCTACTTCTTCCTTAGGCATGTCCTATATTCAGAGTTACTAGTTTATTGTTTACTGACTAAACAAGGGGCAGGAGAGGTTTTGGGGGACTAAGGCAGTTGTTTGCACATACCTAACCTTGGTCTGATCCCCACATCCTAGATGGTCCTGCAAGAACTTCAGGATTGATTCCTGAGCACAGAGCCAGATGTAAACTCTCCAAACCACCCTCTCCCTTAAAGTACTAAGTAGATAAGATTTCCAAAATATGAATCATGACACTTATAACAGCATCAGCTTTACCTTCAGAGTTCCCTTATTGTTCACAAAAGCTCACAAGCCCTTCAAAGTTTGGTACTTTCCAAGAGACTGTGTTCTTATTTCATTAGAATTTCATGTTTTGGGGCCCAGAGCAAGAGTACAGTGGGTAGGCACTTGCCTTACTTGTGGCTGATGTGGATTCCTGGCATCTCATCTCCAGACTGCCAGGAGAAATTTCAGAGCACAGAGCTAGGAGTAAACCCTGAGTACCACTGCATATGGTCCAAACACAAAACCAAAAGAAAACAAGAATATCATATTTATGGGTAGTTTCCCTTTTGTGTTATCAAATCCAAAGTCCAGTTGGACTCCATTTGAAAGTCAATTCTTGAAAGATGATGACTAATGTGAAGAAAAAGAGGTTTTATTTAGGTGCTACTAATCTCAGAAGATGGTGGACTTGTCCCTAAAAACATTTTTGGTCTTATGCTTTCAGGTTTTAGGGGTTATGAAAGACTGGTAGAGGAAGTAGGTAAAATTAGAAATGCATAGTTGTTGGTAGGGGCTAAGGGACCTTGTCATATTGAATTATTTTGATGAATTGTTGGACACATTGACCTATTCTTGGGCTGGAGCAATAGCACAGCAGTAGGGCGTTTGCCTTGCGTGCAGCCGGCCGGGCCAAGCTGGGTTTGATTCCTCCACTCCTCTCAGAGATCCTGGCAAGCTACCGAGAGTATCTCGCCTCATGGCAAAGTCTGGCAAGCTACTCGTGACGTATTCAATATGCCAAACACAGTAACAAGAAGTCTCACAATGGAGACGTTAGTGGGCCTGCTCAAGCAAATCGATGAACAATGGGAGGACCGTGACTGGGACCTATTCTTTGTAAAACTTAAGTGACACTACTGCATGCTGTCAGCCTTTGGCAGTCTGCATGGTGTCATCAGGGTTTGGACATATGTTTTTCGTTCTTTTTCTTCTCATTTATGACTAGCTCCTAGTTTATCATTAAACACCATTTATAGGAATTTCTTTAACAAATGGGAAAGGCAGAAACAAAGGATGAGCTAAGGGTTTAAAGGTTTTTTGGAGACCAAGACGGAGTTTCTCGTGGCTGCCCACTTCCACAATGATGGTGGGTCATGCATCATGCCTGAGGCATCACCCAGCAATAAACTTCAAGAAACAGGGAGAAACCTGTCAGACATTTTGCAAATGCCTCATCTCTCTTTCCTGTCTTTGATATATCTTCTCTAGTAATCAGCTCTACAAAGACATTTGTAGGGTCAAATTAACCCCCAGAAAGAATTTGTCACAGTTGTCTATCAAGAAATCTCATATTCCTGTGAATGCAGTATCAAATTTATGTTTCTTGTGTGTCACCGGCACCTGTTGTTGTCATTCAACCGACTACATGGGGAGTCGTTTCTTAGTTACTTAGAAGGGTCACTTAGACGAACAAATTGTAAATATTATCGTTGGTATGAAATAGTCTCAGTTATGGGTCCCTGGGACCCATGGCTGCAGGTGGGAGAATGAAGCTTTTCAATTTAATAGCCAGTTCAGTCTTGAGGCTGGGAAGTCTGTGAGGGAGTTCTGGGCGCTGACTGACCAGTGACCCCTTCCATGTGACAGAGGTATGTTCCAGAACTGGATTTGGCTCAGAGACCACTTCTCCCAGGGGAGGGAGCTGACAGAGGAAACCTCTGCTCTCCTTAAGGCCTTAGGAGAGGCAGCAGGTGGCAGAATGTGTGGGTTTCAATGAAATAACTTGGTTGTCACCAGTAGGATCACTTTGCAGTCACCCCAGTCCTTAGTATTTAGAAGCAGAGGTGTGTCCCCGCCTCACAGGGAAAGGAAAGGAAAGCCCTATCAGTTTCCTTTAGGTCTTGAACTTATCTGAAAAACCTCAGCAGGATGAGACCTGGACATTTTCAGGAACCTAGGCAAGTGTAAAGAGGCTTGGTTTTAGCTCTGGAGCTGAGCTCTGTGGCTCAAATAAGCTCTTGCTCTGAGGCTGAGTTTTCAGAACTGTCCTCGGCTTTGCTGGTTTCACACCCTCCCACTCTGGCGCTTTCCTGTTTGCAAACAGTTTTGCTTGTTAAATGGAGAAAACCAAATTTGTATGTATTTGTGTCAGGGAAAGGAAGAGGATAACCAGTGTTCCTGAGGGAAGGCAGCTGGGGTTGGTGCTGGATCAAGAAAAAAAGATTCTGTTCAAGAAAATGAGATTCCATAGGTGGCTTTCTCCATCTTTTATTGCTGTACTCATCTTAAAGATAAGAATCTGTCCATTTCTGAGTCTGGAAGACAAATGGACTATCTTGATGTGATTTTTTTAAAAAAAATTCAGGATTTTTTTCATGTATAAAAGATTCCTTTTTCAATGTAAAAAACAAACAAAAATACCACCCAAAATAAAATCAAACTGAGGTCTTCCTATATCTCTTGAATTTAAAATTTTTGCCTTTATGATAGAATGGGCCTCATTATACCCTTTAAGAAAAGGTAACAGGGCCAGAGTGATAGTACAGTGGGTAGAGTGTTTACCTTGCCCACGGTTGGCCTGGGTTCAATTCCCGGGTCTCATATAGTTCATGAGCACAGCATGGAGTAATTCCTAAGTAAAGAGTAGGAGTAACCCCTGAACATTGCTGAGTGTGGCTCCAAAACAAAAACAAAACAACAACAAAAAGAAAGGTAACTGGTATTTCCTAGAACACTTAGTAAAATCACACATGTCTTATCCAAAAAACTATAATTTATTGAGGTAATAATTCTAAAAAGATCTGTGTTTCTGTCAAAGTTTCCTATTTAATAACTTAATCAAAGGGTGAAAATTAAAAAGAGAAACTGTAACAAGTGTGAATTCTAAATAGACTTGAAAGAACTCTGAAACTGAGCATAGAGACCCATTCATTCCTAGGGAGCAGGCTTGCTGCTGGCTAGCTGAGACGGTAAGTCATCTTTTAGAAGAAAGCCAGTGCAGTATGCTAAATGCTGTGATGGAAAAGTGCACCAGTGCTCTGGGTGCAGAGGAGAGCCAGAAACGGAGTGAGAACTGCCAGCTGGGGAGTGAGGAGCTTCAGAAATTTTGATGCTTGAACTAGATTTTAATAGAGACTAGAAATAGACCAGATAGAAAATACTAGGAAGACCATATTCTAGGCATTGGGAAAAATTCATAAAGAAATACAGTAAGATATGAAAGAACTCAATCTAGTTAATTCTAGCAAGATTTCCTTGTGGTGAGAGGAAGGAGCAAGTAGAATAAAGTAGAAGAAGATAATCTTGGAAAGAAAGTTGGGAAAGCGGGAGTTAATCCTATAGAATAAAACTAATCTGCAGTGAATTTCATTGGAGGTTTTTGAACAAGAGAGGAAGATTTTTGAATATGTGGAGAGACCAGATTTGTATTTTAAGACAACTAATTTTGGCACAGAATAATGGAGAAACTTGGAAAAGCAAAGGTGAATGCCCCAGAAAATTAGACAGAAAGGATATTGTCAAAGCACATGAAACTAGGTTCAAGTTTGGTTAGACTTTGGAAATATGGGTAAAGGCAAGGTGACAGCACTCACAATATATTTAGATGATGTTGCAAATAGAATTTGGAAGTGGGAATGCTTTGAAGAATGAGGCTCAATCTGCTAGCATGGTATAGCAGGAGACAGAAGACAGTGAGTTGGGAAGTTAATGGAAGTGAGGAAGTAAGGCACCATTGGGATAGAGAGCTCTTCATTTCTAGGAGAGTGAAGGTACAGGCAAAGGCAGAGAGACGAATTTCCTTGGAAGTAAGAACCTGGAGGTTTTGCTAGTGTATTTCAGGATAAGGGATGCTTGAATTTTTAGTGGGCAGAAGGAGGTGGGTAGGACCAAGTAGAAAGAGAGAAGGTTGAGATATGAGCAAGGGGATAAATAATGAAGGGACTTTCCTGTGGAGATACAAGATGGAGGTTGGAAACCAAAAATTAGGTAAAAAAGGGAAACCATATTTGAAAAATAAGCACTGCAAAGATGAGGCTGCAAACACCTTCATTTCTCTTGGTAATAGCTACACAGCGATCATGATCACGATCACGATCACAATCATCCTGTTGTTAGTCGATTGCCTCGAGCAGGCACCAGTAACGTCTCCTTCGTCCTACCCCTGCTATTTTTAAAAAGTACCATTTTGAATATAGCTACACAGCAGACTAAATATTTCAGCATGAAGCAAGCATCTTAGCATCATCAGTTCTGTCTCTGCTTGTTGTTGACTTTTCTGGAAAGTGAGGTGGGAGTTCACTTTTAAGTGGTACAGTTGGTGTTGGCAGTTGGAGTTCAGTCTATGCCCCATAGTCGTTAAGGGTGGATTCTGCTGTCCCTAGTCATCAGCATTGCCCACCACTCCCAATTCCCCCACTTTTTAAAAAAGGTCTACTAAGCTCCACATTCTTTATCTCTAAAGCAATTGCATTAGATCTGACTCTAAGGCTCTTTAATAGGCTTTTGTGGTGATATGAATTGGTGCCCACATGCAAATCATGAAACAAGGAAAAAAGTGATGGTGTGTTTATCAGGGAGTGAGCTGGCGTCAGTGGACTTTGTACACATCAAATTCCTGTGTCATTTTGCCAGGCCTCTGCGGAACAGGGACATTTTGCCTGCTTAAGCAGTGTATGCCTCAGCTCAGAATATATGCCAAGCACACTCGAGAACTTCAGTGTTTTGCAGCCGAGGCACAACACAGCTGGTCTTCTAAATGATTTAAAGTCTTCCTCTTCACCAGCAGAATTAAAAACTAAGAGACTGTTATGATGCCTTGAAAAGAACCAAGATGTAACCTATAATTACAAATTTATCAAACAATAGGTGACTTTCCAGAGCAGTCCTTAATGTGTTAGCCTAATCACCCTTCTTTCTTGGAAAATCCAGCTGGCTTTCAAGAATTTGAGTTGCATGGAGAATGGAATAGGGGAAATGGAGGTGTTGTTCATCTACTAATGCTGAGGAAGTCAGTGTAATGAATTTCCTCTTGTCTGTAACTAAGAATCCAAGCGATAGAAGGATCAAAATATCAAGCAGGTGGCATTGCGGGGATAGGGGGTTCTTAAGCACAGAGTTCTGTGTATATTCTCCCTAAAAGCTCAATATGTTCTTATATGTACTGTACTTGTACTGTACTGTACTTTAAGTTTGACCAACATTTTTATAAAAGCAAGGCAAATCTGTTGGATTTCCTGTAGGGCATCCTTTTCTGAGTGAAAGGCACTATAACGCCTATTTGTTTGTTTGTTTTTGCAATTTCCGGATAAATTGGCATTTCTCATTCTCATTCTATACATGTGGAAGTAAAAGCATTAACAATTTCAACAAAGCAGATCAGGGACAGAGGGAGTAGAAGAATCAAGTATTAAACCTATAGTCTGTCCCTGTCTTTCCATTTAGAAAAAAAATCAATTTAAAAACTGACGCAAAACTGGAGAGATAACTCAATGCCTGGAGCCTAGGCTGTGAGACCCACATTTGAGCCCCAGTACCTCATGGGCCCCTGGGTATTGCTAGAAGTGATCACCTTCTAGTCTCCTTCCAAATGCTCCAAACCTACTCTGGCCAGAAATCAGCTGTGAATAGCCCCTGAGTACTGAAAAGTGTGACACTTAAACCAAAGTAGATAAATACTGAGCTAGCATTTGAGTTGTTTATTTTTTGCCTACCTTATAAGAAAGAAATATATTTGCTTTTGATATGACTCCGTGACACGTGCTGGAGCTATAGTACAGTGGGTAGAGCCCTTGCTTTGCACAAAGCCAACTTGAGTTCAAACCTTGGGCACCCCATATGGTCATTCAAACCCTGCCAGAAGTGATTTCTGAATGCAGAGTAATCCCTGAGCACTGTTGGATGTGGTCCTCAAAGAAAACAAAACAAAGACTTGACAAAATGTACCCAGAGAGAAGAAATTAAAAAAGAAATGATAGGGCTGGAGCTATAGCACAGCAGTAGGGTGTTTTCCTTGCATGCGGCTGACATGGCCGACCTGATTTTGATTCCTCTGCCCTTCTCGGGGAGCCCGGCAAGCAACCGAGAGTATCTCGCCTGCATGGCAAAGCCTCGCAAGCTACCCGTGACATATTCGATATGCCAAACACAATAATAAGTCTCACAATTTTACTGGGCCCGCTTGAGCAAATTGATGAACAATGGGAGGACAGTGACAGTGACAGCTTGGATCAAATGCTCACTGTTGAACAAATAAAATAGAAACTATTGCTTGTTTGTAAATGGGAAACTATCCTTCAGAAAGTGACTGTGGGGACCTGCAGGGCACCAGAGACATGGGTACAAGACAAATGACAGAGATCCCCATCCATGCAAAGTTGAGGCTAGTGGGAGACAGAAGCAAGCAACCAGATCATTTAAATTACATGGAAAATGTTATGAGTTTAACAGTACAGTGCATTATGTGAACATTACAGAGAAACCTGTACCATTTTCTGGAGATGATGCTGTGTTAAGGGAAATCATCAAGATAACAATGATAATTGAATAGGTCAATAACAAGGTATAAGGGGCAAAACAGGGGAGGAAGTAGTCACTTGCTATTCATTTTATCTGGAACGCAGACCTGGAGGGAGGAAACAGCCTAGTGAACTGGAAGAGAGATTTAGTGAAAACTAAAAATTTTCAGTTAAGACTGGTGCCCAACGAGAGGAAGAGATAGAGGCCAAATATCATAAGACTTTGTAGGATTACAAGTACCTAGAAAGACTGTTTGCGAAGGAAATTATCTCAGAGGAGATGTTGTCTCTGTTACCCTGGGGCCTAATGATAGATTGGAAAGAGACAAGATGACAAGCTCAAATACTTTGCATTAAAACTCCTGGCATTGAGGATGGAAGCAATCTATAAAGTCTAAGAAAGTTTTAATAAGGCTTGGTGACAATAGAATGTGGAGAAAAAACACCAAAGAATGTCCGCTTCAAGAATTATGTCTGGGTTTCCAGGTTCGAAACTCAAGGCAGCTCTGAGGTACAAAAGCTGGGCCCAGAGAGATGGTATAGTGGGTAAGCAGCTAGCCCTACATGTGGCCAACTCGGATTCCATTCCCCAGCATCCCATATGGTTCCCTGAGCCCATCAGGAGTGATCCCTGAGTGCAGAGCCACGACTAATACTGGAGCACCACTAGGTGCTCCCCCCCCCAAAAAAAAAAACCAACCAACAAACAAACAATTCCAAAGACACTGAGGCTTGAGAGATCAGGTCATCAAACAATTCTCCTTTAGACCCCTGTAACTTTAAATGAGCTGTGAGATATTTAAAGATGCCTAGAAAGTCTTCTAAGGTCTAGAAGATGGTTGTGGAATTTTGGTATTAGATAAAGAGCTAAAGAATCATAGCATTTGGGTTAAGGGATGTGGTGGGTGGGGGTGTAGTTAGAGAATCTAGACCATGGGAACAGCAAGAGAGCAGAATGAAAGGAGAAAGGAGAAAACATATTAAAAAAGCTCATAAGGCATTGTCAATGTTCAACAAAAAGAGCAATATTAGTGATGATTCTAAATGTTTTTGAGAATAGAAAAGGATTGTCATTTGGGGAGCACAAGTTCAGGTTAGAAATTCAGGATTGGGTCCTGGATAGGATCCTAGGTGAGGTAACCGTTAAGATCAAGAAGAGATCAAAACGGTCAGGTTAGGGCCTGGGATTCATCATGAAAAAATGTCATCTATTCTTTCAAAGGACTTACTTATTGATTTCTTAGAATGCTTGCAGTTTCACTGAGCCCAAGGGTCAGGACTAGTTTAGAGGATAGTAAAACGCCACTTTTTTCTGCGGAGGATTTTTTTTTTTCACTAACCGATTTTAATATGGCTCCTGTGGTGTCATGTGTTTTACACTGTGTGCTGTGTTAGCAGGAGGAGGAGAAGGGCTCACAGAGAAGATTGAAAAGACTCTTCAGCATCAATCACAAAGAACACATGCTGTTACCGAGTCCACTTACAGGAAATGGCCAGACCAGGCAAATCCATAGGGACAGAAAGTAAATTAGTGGTTGCCAGGGTTCAGAGAAGTTAGAATGGAGGCTGCCAACAGGTATGGCATTTTCTATGAGGTGGTGACAATGTTCTAAAATTAGATCTTGTGAGAATTGCAGAATTCTGTGAACATATTGAAACCACTAGCTTTGAAAGAAGTGGCTTCTTTAGTCTGTGAATTTATGTCAACGTAGCTGTCCTATTAAGAAGGAGCCTTGAAAAATCAAAACACCTTAATTATGTGAGGGATAGGATGAATGAAGGGGTTTAAGGATATGGTAAATTAGTTTTAACTCTTACCTGCTTTTTTCAAAACCCTTCAGTAATAGGGTCAAACCCATTCCACGTAGTTACAGGTACCATTCAGATTTATGCTTACAGTTCAGTAAATTAAAAGCAACACATCCACATGAGAAGATATCTCATTTTAGCCACTCCCTCCTCCCCCAAACTACGAAAAGTGTTTTCCTGGGGTACAAGAAGTGCAAAGCAAATGTAAAATAATTCAGAGGCATCCAAGACTTTGAATTACCATCATTTTAAACATCACTCCTGAGTGAACAGCATTATTATTATTATTATTATTTACTTTTTAACTACAGAATAAGCAGAACCTACTTCTGCAAAAAAATAAAAAAAAAGGCAACTTAAACTCTTTTACCTTCAGTCACAGGCATGTTTTTTTCCATTACTGCTTGGATGGGCTCAGCCTGACACCTGTCTCTTAGGGACCCTGCTGAGTGCTGTCTCTTGTCTTCAGCTTCAGTTCCCCAGAGCTGCTGGGGAGTTAACACGGAAGTTAAAGTGGAAGTGGCTGGAGGAGAATCAGGCACAGTCAGCCAATAATGAGTGAGAGCAGGGACCTTGGCAGTATATTTGGGGCTGCGAGGGAGGCAGCCTCATGAATTAATCTTAGTAATTAATTAAGAACTACAAGTTTATGACTCTTAAGCAGTTCTGATACTGATTTCCCAATAAACTTTTTAAATAAGGGATTTTATGAATAAAATATGCAATATAAAAACAAAGTAATAAGAAAGAAACATAGAGAGGAAACAACAACAGAACTATAGAACCTCTCCAAGGAACTGGGCTTACCTCAGAAGAGACAGAATGATGGAAGCAGTCCTGGAGAAAGTCAGGAAAGCAGGGGGACCCTGGGATAGGGTTTTGGGATGATTTTTATGTAAAAAAGTATCATCAATAGTACTGAAAATTACAGAATGTCAATACAAATAGGAAAATAGAGAAAAAGC
>JAOXYA010033626.1:0-12880 GCA_028565675.1 Sorex palustris
AGGAAGGAAGGAAGGAAAAGGAAGGAAGGAAGGAAGGAAGGAAGGAAGGAAGGAAGGAAGGAAGGAAGGAAGGAAAAAAGAAGGAAAGAAAAGAGAGAAGTTGATTTCAAAAGATCTGGCACTTTTAAATGCTTAAAAATAAATAAAAGAATTTCTCCTACCCCCATAAGATATTTTTTGGGAATCTTGCGGCATGCAAGACAAATAAAAGGGAGCTACCTCGGGCAGGCTGGGAACAGGACGGGAAGGGCAGAGCGTGCAGATGCCTTTTTCCTGAACCTTTCAGACCTCCAGGTGTGGCCCAGAGATATGGCTGGGAAGTACCCAACTCTGCCTTGTCGCTGCCTTTTCAGCTGCAATGCACACAACACATGAGGTCAAGGAACTTTCAAAATGCTGTAGAATAAATTTCTTCATGATTTCTTACCTTTGAATGTTTGCTTTGGGGGCACCGGGAGAGAGGGCAATCCTCAGCACCATAGCTTCCCCTGGATTCTGCCTCGGAGTCCCCTGAGCGCCTCTGGGGTTACCGGGTACCCCTGGGCTCTACAGAGATCTAGTGCATCCTCTTGCCCTTGCACTGGCCAGAAAGGCCAAAATCGCTGGTGGGTCCTTCTGAGCATTGCTTGGAAGGCTCCCTCCAAAAGTGGGGGAGTTTGATTTGTATATTTACCTGGGGTTACAGGTGGAAAAACATTGAAGAAGCTCTGGTCTAGTGAGTGCCCCGTGTTGCACCTGTGAGGAAACACAGGCTCAGGGGGAAGTGATGAGTTACCCAGGGGGTAACCCTACCCGGCTTTTATTTATTTGGAGTCCACAGCTCACAATACTCAAGAACTCCTCCTTGAGGGACCGTACAGGTGCTGGGGGTAGAGACTGGGCCTCCTGCTTGCAAAGCATGTGTTCATCCCACTGAGCTATTTCTCTGGCCCTTTGATTGTGTTAGAACTTTAGCATGGCAGTCACAGAGTTGAGGGAGATTTACTAGATGAATGGTCTTTTTAAGCCAGGGTCCATCTAACCAGCTTGTGCCTCCAGGCAAACAATAACTTAGAACAACTCCAACAGCTTAGTGGTTCTATTGGCACAATATGAAAGGCATCTGAAAGGAAGGGCAGATGGAGGTGGCTGAAGCAGTATCCACACAGTAGAGCTCAAGGCGTTCTGCTTCTGACTCCACTTCCAACTGTGACATACTTCATGGAGAAGCCATCAGATTTCTGGAGCTCAATTTCTATTAGCCTATAAAATAATGAAGTGATGAAAGCCATTCAAAGGGCATTCTTCACTGGAGCCCTGACAGACGCCCCAGAGCACTGGCTTAGTGGGGACCAGGTCTTTTTCATGTACAACAGAGGCCTCCACGCAGCCCAACCACCTAGCAGTAGAATCAGGAGAGAAGAATAAGAAGCAGCAACATGGAGGCGAAGACCAGAGTGGGCTCCTCAGGGAGAGCAAGGAGGGAAGCAGACGGAGGGCAAGACAAAGGTTAAACATGCACCCTGGGCATTTGTGTGCTAATGGTTGTCCTGCAGGTCTCTCAGGAACACATAGGAAGAAGCCTGTAAGACCACAAACAAGAATGCTAAGTGCTCTGTCCGACCTGAATAGTTATCCGTGCTTTTATATTTCCTCTCTCCCTTCTTCTTCCCTTCCTCCTTCCTGCCTCTCTCTGCCTTCCTTTCCTCCCTCTTCTCTCCCTCCCTCTCTTCTTGCTCCTTCCTTCGTCCCTCTCTCCTTCCTTTCATAGTTCCTTCCATGCTTTAAATGGTTTTTCTGCTCGAGCAAATCGATGAACAATGGGAGGACCGTGGACCGTGGATGCTTTCTAATGTATATTCTTTGCATCCCCCCAAGATGGTGAACCCCGTAAGTGTATCCTGTAAGTGAACCCCATTGTGTCTGATTTGTTCTCCCAAATCTCCTTACTTAGAATAGCACCCCTCATTCAAAGATACGCCACAAATATTTGTTGAGTGAACGAATGTAAAATTTTAAAATGTGATTTTTATATAAAGTTGTAGCCTTAAATACATATACATATATACATTTAATGTGACATCACAAAACTTACATGGACACACATAGATTACATAGAGACACACAGAGAACACACATAGAAATATATAGATTTTTAAATTTTTAATATTTTTATGATTAAGGTTCTGTTATTTACAATACTATTACTGACTGTTTCTCATGCACATAATTTCAACACACTCATCACCAGTGTGCCCAAGGTACCCAAGCCCCTCCTTCTCAGAAACCATGCCTCCCTCCTTCCACCACTGCCAATTCAATTGTTGGATTGGTTCTCCCATTTTTTCTTTTTAGACATTAGTTTTTAGAAAAGCACTACCAGAGACCTTTTATTTTTTGTGTTATTCAATTTAATCCTTGCACAACTTTTAGTTATTTTTTTCCCATTTATAAATACAGACGCAGAGAAATTGAATAACGTAAAAAAACTTTTTTTTAAAAAAGGGAACAGCATAGGTTCTTCATGTTGCTGTAGGACTGACTGTATGTTCTCTGTAGACTGTCTAGTCACACTTATGTCATCAAAGTCCGGGACATAATCAATACACATTTACTAAGGGAGTAAGTAAATGAAATGGTCAAGTATTAAATTCTGATCTGCCCAACTCTCAAATCCAGGTCTTTCTACAACCAGACTCAGGTAATTTATTTAAAAAAAAAACAACAATTGGTATTTCGGCAGTTGTTCTTAACCTCTTTTCTTCAGTCTAACTGGAAGTGTGACAAGCCCAGGAACTAGTATTCGAAGTTCTAGCTACATAATTAGTCACGAAGTTCCCATCTCTTGACTGAATCTATAATTAAGCAGGTTTTGTAAGACATAGTGAGACATATTCCCCGGTTCCCTAAAATGCTTAACATTCACCCAAAGGACCAGACTTAAAGAAAAACACAGGGTTGGAAAATATTTTATTATACTCTAGTAATCACGGCTCTCCTAGTCACCAAAAGCAATTACAGAATAAGGAAATATTGGTGTTGTTTTCAAATCAGTCGGTACAATTTTTGCTTTATTTTTGTTTTGGGGGACCACACCCAGCAGTGCTCAGGCCTCAGCCAGTACTCCTGGCTCTGTACTCAGGGATCACATTGAGCGGTCTTGGCGGACCATACTTAGTACCAGAAATTGGACTCCAGTAGGCCGGCATTCCAGGCAAGCGCCCTACCCACTGTAGAGATACAATACAGATCATCAATGCAATTAAAAAAAAATAGAGTACCATCTTAGAAATAAAACAAGTTTTGACTTCATAGCACACAAAGTTGAGCTGATGCATTAGTTCCTGCCTGGGAACTGGGTGGAGTAAGAGATTAAGGGCTTGTCAAGTGTGCTTTATAGAAGGGCCTGCTCAGGTGTGACAGGGAGTTCGTCCAGCTTAGTGCTTCATATGCAGCAAGTCAGGCCACTTACCTGTGAGTGGTGGGCCCAGTAGTCTGCGGCATTTCTCCTGTGCGTCTCCCACAGGGCCACTTCCTCTGCTGTGCTGTTCCTCTGCTTTCAAGACTATGCAACTGGCCCTGACTCCAGTTACCCGAGGGGGCTTCTCTAGGGCCTTTCAATTTTGTTCTCCTCTATTTCCTAATTCCTCCATTTCCCTCCAAGTATTTACTAAGGACTTACATGAGCTCAGCTGTGGGAGCAACAGGAGGACAGAGAAGAAACTTCTAGACTCCATGGTCATTACTGCTAGGATTCTGAACTCAGGTGCGGCCAGGAGGTCCCCTGGCAGCTGAGCTGGTGACTGAACTATTATCACCTTCTTCCTCACCGCTTCCTGAGAGCATCAGGAAGCTTTTTGTTACTGTGCCTGAGGAGTGTGATTCTCCCTTATTTCCCTCTGCACAGGGAGTCACAATGACGTGGGTACCAACATGGCCCTCTTGCCTGGAGAAACAATGCCATGTGACCATAGCCATACATCAAAGAGGCACGAGCTCTACGGGTTAGGCAGCTAGTGATGATGTCTGCTCACCTCAGGTTTAAGGAAAATTCTCCTTGCTCCTACCCTGAGTTTTGCCACTAATATTTCCGTGAAATGAAATCTATTCTCTTTCATATAGATAGGTAAATTTTATATAATATACAACAGATGTATACGAGTATAGATACATATATAATACACACACACACACATATTAGCAAGGTGGGCTTAAATCCCCTACAATTCTAATATTCTTTTGATGGTCTCCCTACTCCAGTCTCTAATTTCCCACTGTTAAAAAGTGTCCTGGTCAAAGATTTTTCTTTTTTAGGTTTTTGGGTGGGCTGGAGCAATAGCACAGCTGGTAGGGCGTTTGCCTTGCAAGTGTTCAACCCGGGTTCGATTCCTCCCCCTCTCTTGGAGAGCCCAGCAAACTATGGAGAGTATCCAGCCTGCATGGCAAAACCTGGCAAACTACCCGTGACGTATTTGATATGCCAAAAACAGTAACAAGTCTCACTCACAATGGAGATGTTACTGGTGCCCGCTTGAGCAAATCGATGAACAATGGGAGGTCAGTGCTACAGTACTACAGGATTTTGGGTTTGGGGTAATACCTAACTAGCGTAACACTCAGAAATCACTCCTGGTGTGCTCAGGGAACCATACAGGGTGCTGGGGATCGAACATGGGCATGGGCCAGCCATGTGTAAGACAAGCACTCTCCCTACTGTATTAATCCAGTCTTAGTCAAAGTATTTTTTAAGTCACAGATTTCTGGAGCTTTAACTCACCCTTTTAAAGTGTACAATTCAGTGGTTTTTAGTGTATTTTTAGGGCTGGGTAACATCACCACGATCTAATTTCAGAACATTTTTATCACCTCAGAGAGAAATTGCATGCTCATTAACAACAATTTCTCTTCATTCCCTGCTTTCCCCCAGCCCCTGGCAACTTTGAATTTATATTCTGTTACTATGGATTTGGATTCCCCGATCTGAACACTTCATGCAAATGGAATCATGACATTAGTGGGTCTCCTGGGACTGGCCTCTTGGGACGTTTTAAAAATATATCCTTGCTGTAACTGTCACTGTCACTGACCTCCCGTTGTTCATCGATTTGCTCTAGTGGGCCCAGTAACATTGTGAGACTTAATTGTTGCTTGGTTATTGTTGGATTAGTATTTCATTCCTTTTATTATTGAAAGACACTCATCGTTATGAATATATTAAGTTATATTTGCCACTCTCAAGTTCTAACCCACTCCGTTTTTGGGTTTTTTTTTGTTTTGTTTTTTTTTTTGCTTTTTGGGTCACACTTGGCGATACTCAGGGGTTACTCCTGGCTCATGCACTCAGGAACTGCTCCTGGTGGTGCGCAGGGACCATATGGGGTGCTGGGAATCGAACCTGTGTTGCAAGGCAAACGCCCTACCCGCTGTGCTATCACTCTAGCCCTGACCCACTCCGTTTTTGTGGCTACTGGGAAGCTACTGTTCACGTGCAGGTTTGGGGTTAGTATGTTTTCACTTCGCTGGTGGGGGGCACTCTCTAGGAGTGACAATGCTTACTGGTCCATCCCGTGGGGTGCAGGGGACAGGGGAGAGACCCAGGTCAGCCGCATACTGGCCGGCCTCTTAACCTCTGCACAAGCTCCCCTTGGTCCATATCTTAGGAAAACATTTCTAGCAAGCTTCACCCCTGACCCCCAGAGAATAGTCTTCCCTGGATTCATTCAGCAAAAGGGAAGGAGCCACAGCAGAACTTCTTGCCCCCGTCCTGGAGGCCTGCACACAAGCACTCGCTCTCCTAAGACCACGGCAGTGCACGGCAAGCACCACGGAGCGAACTGAGCCCGGGGCGGCCTCAGGGTGGGACAGAAAGACCTTGCGGCGACCCCCCCCCCCCCAGGGGTTGCATACTAAAATAATCTCACTAATAACAAGGAGCTTCAACAGCCGCTGCAGCAACCACTGGGAGACAGGCAGAGCCGGCCTTTATGCCCAGGCTCTGGACAAAAGGAAATTTCCAGTTCCGTCATTTCCTATTGAAAACGGATCTCTTGGAATGCCGTTTCTCGTATGTGTCAACAGCCTCTTCTCTCCCGAGATACGCGAAAGCCCACCCTGGACATTCCTAGCACCGACTCCTAAGCGGCCTGTCCCGGCACCTCGCCGCAGGTTGCCGTTTGCAGCCGACGCCTGCCCTCTGCTGGTCGGGCGCGGGACACACCCGCTGCGGGGCCAGGAGCGTTTTGGAAATCATCACTGATTGATTCCGCGGGAGCAATTCAGAGAAACGGCATCGTGGACCGAGAGTTTCTCTTTATTTTTTGATGTTTCAGGGATATTTTCCTTTATTATATAGCCGACCTGGACCCGTTTCAGTTCTTCATGAGCCACCTTTGTTCGTTATTAACAAACATTAGGGTTTAGGCTCTACCTGCGAAGGTCATTCCTATTGACTCATGAGCCACTAAAATATTTTGTCTGATAGAGAACAAGGCCTATTTCAGATAGAAAGTGATACAACTTGCAGAAGGTCCATTGCCTAGCAGAAGCTTCTAGAACAAGAGCCAGTTTCTAGACTGAGAGCGGAGGAAAGGAAACTCCAGGAAACCAGCCTCTTCCAGATTTCATGGAATGTCTGATTGCCCTGCTGGAAAGCTTCAGGGCATCCACCACATTGGGGTCCTGGGCACACATGGTGGCCGTCATGACCTCTTCCTCCACTTGACTCTGACTAGGGGAGCAGAGTGGAGGGGGAGTGAGTGGGGAGGGTGCTCCAGCCAGGGAGGGTATCAGGCAGAGACTGGCCTTGGGCAGGAGGGAAGCTGAGGCAGGGGAGGAGGGTAAAAGAAGGAGAAAGTGCACTAGTGCAGAAAGTTACTTAAGAAGGAGTGACTCAGTTTCCCTGAGGGCCATTGCTGCTTTCTGCCAGGGAATTGGCAAACTGTCAAAGATCTGTCTCTTTTTTCAGCTGAAAAAGGAAAGGAAGTCCTTTCTGATACTTTTTCCTTGAGAATAACCCTATGATGCTGACCTAATATTTGGGAGCACTTTTTTCCCTATGCTGAGGAAAAAACAAAGCAACGTTGTGAAAGAAAACCTTGTTATTAGTGAGATTATTTTAGTATGCAACCCCTGGACAGCTGGATAAGGGGATGGAGGCTGTCAAGGAGACCACAAGGAGACCTCCTCTCAGGGGATTCCGCCTCCTAGAGCCCCAGAAGCTCCAGACCAAAATTTCGGGCCACAGAAGACACAAAATTTCTCTGAGTACCACAAAATGCACGGACCCGAGCCAACCCTCCACTGCAGCCTCAACTCAGCTTTTGGGATGGGCAAGTGAGGAGAGTGAGAGGGTAGCATTTACTGTCTGCATATGAGCAAAGCTACCCTGAAAATCGTCTGAAAGTGGACCCACAGCGTGGCCCAGTAGTTTAAGCACGGACTCCACACCAACCATCCAGCCTGCACAGCCTGGCCAAGGATGTATCAGGAATGGCTCCTGGGTCTCTAAACACTGCCGGGGAAGCCACCTCACCCCCAGAACATTAGGGAAAGGAGGAAGTAAATTGTATGAAAATGATACCACATGGAGTAAAACTTGCACAGGGCATCAGAATCATAGTTTTTGATGGGGGCTATTCCTTCCCACTTTTGTTAGTAAAGAAACGTTAGAAAAAATACATGTTAGGTTCTATACACGTGTCTTGCTAAAGTTTAAAAAAATTAAGGTAAAATCGACTTGGAGAAGAGGAGGAAGATGTGGACAGAGAGGAGAGAGAAGGAGAGAAGAGAAAACTGGAAAACCAGGCCTTCCGCCTTTCCTCCCAGAGATAAGAGCTGTTCTTGGCAGTAAAACAGGCCTGGCATTTAGGGAGACTTGTGTTTCTCTCCCTCCCGCCCCGGGAGCTTTGCACATTGCAGTTCCTCTTCTGCAGAGACCGGGGAGAAACACGAAAAAGGGGAGGAGAGGCTCTTGCTGAGAGCCTTGAGAGACTTCGCAAGGCCGATCTGGCTGCAGAAATGGACAGGGGCTGCCCTCGCCCCACTTTCACTCCAGAAGCCACGTGTGAGGTGATAGACCCCAAGTCCAAGCGAACTCCCTCCCACGGGACTCCCTTTGCTGAAGTGCGCGCTTGGCCGGCCTCCTGCAGCCTGTTCTTGGGGCTCAGGGACTGCACCGACTGGGCGCTGGGCACCGTGGCAGTCCGTTCAGCTGCAGCCGACCTCGGAGAAACCAGGAACATGGGAAATACAAAACAAAGAGAAACGGAGAGGGTGGGGTCTGGGGGAGAGGGGACGGGGGTGGGGAGCGCGCGGTGCGGTGGCTGAACAAAGCCCCGGGAGCGAGCCAATTGACGTCACCTGGCTCCTTCTGGGGATCCAGATGGTGACATTCCGCGGGCGGCCAGCAGGGGGCGCTCAGGCAGTGTGTCAGAGCCCCAGCGACGCAGCTGTCAGGAGCCCAGACCGCCCTGCAAGCAAGAGGAGCCTCCGTGCGTGGTGCCTCTCAGGCTCCAAATTCTGACATTCATTCCTAGGGAGGTTTGACCACTTACAGGACACAGCTAGCACCCGAGCATCTTGCAGGACGGTCTTAATAGCTTGATGGCTCCCGCCCCACCCTCCCCCACTGACTCCAAATTGCTCTCTCTGTGTGCCTCTAGATTCAATGCCCCCTTCTTGGGCCCAAGCTTTCTCAGTGTCTCTTGGTGTTGACCTCTTTTTTTTTGTAATTCTGGTTTTCTTCACATCAGTGTTTCTGCTGGACATCTTACAGCTCCTGGAGGCTCACTAGTATATGTGAATGAAAAATACTCGGAGGTGAACCCAGCCACGGGCTAAGCTATGGCAGATTTCAAGATTTGCCACAAAGAATGAACAAAGGGTAAAATATGTCCCGACAGCACAAGTGGCTGCTCCTGCCACCGCTTAGCAGGGCTTTCGTCCCATTCTCCGTCCACTGCCCTTGCCCATCTATATGGTCTCTTTGATTCCTCCGGGCAGCTCCCTCCTCCCAAGATGAGGTCTCCCAGGTCATTGAGAGAAAGGGCCCATCCTAACGCACTTGCCCTTTTGGGGTCACAGTTTTGTTTAAGGAAAACCAGTCTCTTCCTTTCTATGTCCTACTGGCACTCTTAGCATCAATGTTTGAGGGGTCCCATGAGGAATGCAGACCCCTCAAACTCTACCTCCAGCCTCTTGTGCTTCAATATCATGGTCTCTGGTTAACAACCAACTTCATTCATGGTGACTTTTTTTTATTCTTTTTTCTTTTGGGGTCACACCTGGCAATGCACAGGTGATTTGCACTCTGGAATTACTTTTGGTGGTGTTCAGGGGGAACATATAGGATGCTGGGAATCAAACCCAGGTCGGCCATGTGCAAGGCAAACGCTTTACCCGCTGTACTATCACTCCAGCCACTCACGGTGACTTCTTTGGAGGCTTGTCCTCATTCTATTTCTCTCCAGATTGAGTGTTTGGAAATTCTGACTTTTCACAGTCTGTACATATCCGACCCCCTAAGAGAGCAAAGTTTTATTTTTTTTCAGGCCTTTGGACACTGGGGGATCAATAAATGCAATGTAACATATGTCTGCGTTTTAAGGTTTCAGAATATTCCGTGACAGCTAAGAAACACTGGCAGCATCTTTTCAGTGTGAGCCTGGGCATGTACAGCAGACAAATGGCAGTACTGCTGGGCAGGAACCCATCTTAGTCCCAGCCCCAAGTGCTGCAATCTTAATGAGCGGTAGTGAGAGTCTTCCTCATCTCACATTTCATGGTCTCTTCTTCCAAATCTGTTATATTCTTTCTAAGTTCTCAATCTTTTACAGGAAGTAAGTGTGTGTGTGTGTGTGTGTGTGTGTGTGTGTGTGTGTTGGAGAGGCAGATTCTTGTATTAGATCTGGTAGGGGATTGATATTCCTCAACCTTCACATTTGAGCTTCTGCAAGACTCCGAAGCCCGGAAGTGGTGGTGTTCTGAGCTGATCTCACTGGAATCTGCCTGCTCAGTCCTTGGCAGTCAATAGCTAACACCCAGTTCTCAGAAAGGAATAGATCAAATTCAAGCAGTGAGCAAGGGTCAGACCATCCAGTAGTGCAATCCGCATCAAAACACTTTCGACTTGTTGGGCCTTGCTGTGTAGAGAAGCTGAAGGAGAGACATTGACCTCAGGTTTCTACATTGTCTTTCTGCACAGGGAGAAAAATAAAACTGCCGCAAAACAAACAAACAAACAAACAAACAACAACAAAAACCAAAAACCTAACCAATGCTGCAAAGTGCTAACATCATCAGATTGCCTCTGCAGTGCAATCCATAATCTCTGTGACTTCCAGCACCCCAAAATTGTTATATTACTTTCTAAATTAAGCTTTGCATTACTTTAGAAGCTAACAAAGCATTCCTTCCCACAGACACTGTTCCCAAATTAAACATTTTGTGCTCTTGCAGCTGTTCAAATGTTGATGAATTAAAGATGGGAAGAATCATAGGGAAGGAAGAGGGGCGGGTGCCTAGATTGAGGATGGGGGCACTTAGGGGTACTTCAGTGACAAAGTGGGGAGGAGGGCTAGACCAAGGGTCTCAGATAGCAAAGAATGTAGAATAGTGGGAGATTATGGTCTTAAATTGTACTCACAATTTAAATGTGCACTAAATGTTTTAAAAATGATTAGGTCTAGCCCTAGTTAAAGTGGCCACTACCACCCAGTGTTTGATATTCTTTTGAGTAAAAACCTTGGAGAGTGGCTATTCTCCTCTTCTAATCAGTAGGAGGTGGAGGAAATAAATGAACTGTCCAGATGGCGACTTAAGGGGAAAGCTACTTTCCAAGATTTGACAGTAGTAAAAAGAGAATGTATCACAGAGAAAGGCTGAGCCTTCTTCTCTAAAGGCATTTATTGATAAAACGGAGCTCTGTATTCAGAAACACAATAGGTAGCATTTAGCACAGGAGAAGCATGTTCTCTGTGAGTTTGCTCCCCACACTCGCTCTCAGCATAAGAAAGAAGAGTGCTCCTAGAACCTTGGAGGGCTTTATTAAGGCTGGGCAGAAAGGAACAGATGAGAGGCTTATGGTCCCCAGTGATTGTCCCTCCTCAGTGTGCCAGTCCTCTTCTATCAAGCCCTTGTGTCATTTACTTCATGAACTCATGCAAGAGGCACGCTTGCAAAGACGTGAGACATCCTGGCAAAGGGATTTTGAGAAAGCCCTTAAAAATTCTCTCTGCGGAGGGACAAGAGAGATAGTAAAGTGGGCCGAGCATTTGTCTTGCACATGGCTACCCAGTACCCCATATGGTCCCCAAGTGATCTGTGAGCACAGAGTCAGGAGTAAACCCTGGTCACTGCTGGGTGTGGCCCAAGAATAACAAAATTTTTTCTCTGCAATATTTGGCTTGGCTACTAGGCCTCTCATTTTCCCAAACAAGCTGTCCCCAACTTATCTCTGGGTCTTTTCCAGAAGGTCGTTGATTATTTGATGATGATGTAACTCAAAACCCAGGTTCCCCATGGAAACTATTTTTTTCTTTTTTTTTTCCTTTTGCCTTTTGGGTCACACTTGGTGATGCACATGGGTCACTCCTGGCTCTGCACTCAGGAATTATCCCTGGCAGTGTATAGGGTACCATATGGGATGCTGGGACTCGAACCCGGGTCAGCTACATGCAAGGCAAACATCCTACCCGCTGTGCTATCACTCCACCTCTGGAAATATTTTCAAAGGAGCTAGCTTGATGGTTTAAGAAGGAAATGAGGACTGGAGCAGACAGCTGTGTTGAAGAGTTAAATAAATTAAAGATTATGCAGATAGTATTTTCCTTGTGGCTAAGGGAACAAGAAGTCAGGGAAAAAAAGGGGGGGTTGGGGAGGGAGTGGGGGTGCTCAAAGTTCTTAGAGGCTCAAAGATGTGCTGGACCTGAGGGTAGGGGGGTGAAGACCCACAGGACCAGGCAGAAGCTAAGAGACTGGCCTCTGCTCTTGACTCTGCTACAGGTTGGCTATTTGTCCCTGAGCCACTTATTCTTTCTGAGTCTCCACTGCAGCCTCTGCAAGAGAATATTGGCTCCAGCATCTCTGAGATTCCTATAAACTCCATCCTTCGGTGTGGCCTGGGTTTCAGATTTAAGTATTAGTGGTACCTTTTCCTTGCATGGTGCCTCATGTACTGATCTCACTGAACCTCAGAACCTATGTTTTGCAATAAACAGGACAGAAAGTATGCTCCCAGCCCACTTTAAAGATCAGGAACACTGTGTGTGTGGGGGGGGGGGTCTTTGTGTTTCTGCAAGAAAAGCTGGTGGAAAGTCAGGGTTGGATCCCAGCCAGGTCTTCTAACTCTTGCTCTGCTCTCTTTGTTCTTTTGTGTTTGTGTCCTGTAGGGAGGGGGTGGCGGTGCTCTTTGCACCTTTGAAATCAGATCATTAGGGATCTTTTTTCCAGAAAATAAAAAGAAAAAAGTTAACTTGATGGTTTTAGATAAGTGCAACATAGGTTAAAAATCCTCTTACAAACATGTTCAGACATGCTGGCTCCTCTAAGCAGACCGTGAGCTCCTGGGGAGTTTTCCACTTCACTCTAAGCAAGTGCCATGGAGCCATCTCCCTAGCAAGACTGTTTTACTGCCAGGATGAGGGACAGAAAGTGCAGAACATGAACTAAGAGAGCAGGAGAGGTTCATTTCCACATGGACTCAGTTGTCCTGCAAGAACTGGTGTCCTTGAACATGTCCTATCTAATAGTTTGCTTGCTCTTCTGTTCCCCAAACCCAAGGGCATAATAGTTTCCCAGGATCCTCCACCTCAGCCTGATTCACTTAAAATCACTTAATCACTTAACTTCCCGTTAGTCATCGATTTGCTCGAGCGGGCGCCAGTAACGTCTCCATTTGTCCCTG
>JAOXYA010033641.1:0-12879 GCA_028565675.1 Sorex palustris
GTAGAATGGTGAGATCCTGGTAGTGAATCTGTAATACAGCTCACAGAGGATCCTGATGTATTGAGTTTGAATGCCCTAACTCTGAAATCCGAGGTCTAAGCTGCAAAGTCATGTGGTCTTTAGTTAAGGGTCCTTAGTTAAAAAAAAATATTTTTTTTTTTACTTTTTGGATCACACTCGGCGATACACAGGGGTTACTCCTGGCTTTGCATTCAGAAATTACTCCTGCAGTGCTCAGGGGACATATGGGATGCTGGAAATCGAACCTGGATTGGCTGCGTGCAAGGCAAAGCCTTACCCGCTGTACTTTCGCTCCAGCCCCTAAAAATTATTTTTTAAAGATAATAAAACCAACTAGAGCAAAATAAAAAATGACTTCAGTACTGGAGAGTAAGTACTGGGTAAAGATTACACACACACACACACACACACACACACACACACACACACACCGTATATGGTCTCCAAGCACCACCAGGAATGACCCAGGAGTAACATTCATGGAACTGAGGGTGCAATTTTACATCCATTTTTTATTCCACCAACATAAGCTTTTGGGAAACTAATTTATTATTCACAGAGCCAGATGCTCTTACATCCCAGCCTTTTCTCTCTAACTCCTTCCGAGTTCAGGTGAACGCCAGAAGTGCCTAGAAGGTACCTGCATGAGAGAGAGCTCCCACCCAGGCCCTGGAATCAACATGAAACTCTCCAGCCAAGGCCCAGCCTTCTTTCCTCCAGCCACGGTTTCTGCTGCTACATCAAGCTAGCCCTCAGCCGTAGCACCGATTACAGCACAAAGGGTCCCTGTCTCCCCCATCAGGGCCCACTCTGGGTTCAGTCTCTGGCACGGAAGGTTGGCGGTTGGGGGAGGGGGAGGAAAGGGTGGAAGGTTCCATTGGCCAAACAAAAGAAAAGGAGAAGAAACAGCAGGGGGAGGAGGGGGTTGAGGGATGGGAGTTGAACACTAATGCTAAATGTCACTCTTGGCTTGCCACAGTTCAAGGTGCTCGATAAACTCACCTCTGATTCATTGCTTGGCTCTCCTGGAGAGCTCAGAACTGAATCTGGAATTTTCAAGCATCACCCCCCCACACACACACACACATTCACACACACACACACACACACACACACACACACACACTTCATAGGTGGAGCAGAGACCCAGTGCTCAGCACACCTGTGGATACTTTCCCAAAGCTTCGCCAACTGTCTATGAATCCACCATCGTCCATGTACCCCCCAGACCCCCAGACCCCCCCCAGCAGCCAAGCCCAGCAGTTCCTGGAAGGACTGGCCAAATGCACTGTTCGCAAGCAGAGGATGGCCGGGGACACCTGGGATTCCTGGTGGACACTGTGCACGCCGGGCAGCACACACAGACCAAACACCAGGGGTTCATGGGAGCCCTTGAATCCCAGCTCTGCATGCGAGGGGCACATTCAGACCCCCATGTCCCCCTGAAGCTCTCCAGGAAACAGTGACGATGCCCCTCCCTGCCCAACCTCCCCCTGATAAATCAAGCGCTTAGCTGATCACACATGAATTTGATTCTAACCCCAAAAGGCTTTGAATGAAAAACACAGGAAGATTTTCCAAGCCTTGGAATGAGAGAGACTGAGCAGTTACCCAGCCTGTCGGAACCTCTTCAGCATCTCCTGTGGGGAGGAGAGGGACGGGGGTGTGGGTGGGGGAGAGGATCACCCAGCCCTTGGGCCCCTGGAAGAGCAGACAAGGGCAGGGCGGCATAGCAGCCCTGTCCCCACGCCAGCACATCACTCACACGCTTGACTCCCAGAGAGCCCCACAGAACAGTGGCATCCTGCAGTCCTGTTCAGGGTCCCCCAACTTATACCATGGTTCTTTCACTATGTAGCTCTGTAGCACTGTCCTCCCGTTGTTCGATTTGCTGGAGTGGGCACCAGTAACGTCTCCATTGTGAGATTTGTTGTTACTGTTTTTGGCATATCGAATACGCCATGGGGAGCTTGCCAGGCTCTGCCGTGCGGGCGGGATACTCTCCGTAGCTTGCCAAGCTCTCCAAGAGGGGCAGAGAAATCGAACCCGGATCAACTGTGTGCAAGGCAAACGCCCTACCCGCTGTGCTATCACTCCAGCCCTTCATTCACTCTGAGGGGAACGAATTCACCTTGAAACATGGTGGGACCCATTCCCTCAGTCCCCCTCAGCCATTCACAGGTTAAGGGGCACCAGGGGAGGGTCTCCCTAAACCCCTCTGACCGCTGACCTTCCTGAGCAACTGGACAACATCACCACACCCAGGCAGTGATGCCCAGACGGGAGCTGAGGTGCCTCCTTATCTCTCAAGACCGTCCAGGGTCCAGGGAGTGAGACCGGCCACCCCCGTCCCGGGTCCTGAACCCGGAGACCTCAGTTCATTCATACAGGCTCACTGATAATCGCAGCAGAGAACATGCTGGTTAAGAAAGAAGGAGCCCAGGTCACACAGGGTGGACACAGCTGATCATGAGCTGGCTGGGTTGGTGCTCGGGGCCCAGTGCTCAGAGCTCACCAACAGCAATCAAACGGGGCAGGGGGAGGAGGTGCCCCTCCGGGGTGGCAGTCGGGCCTTTCACAGCATCCCCCGCCTCGCCCTCGCCCTCTCCATGGACACAGTCCAAAGCATATCCTGCTAGCATACCCAGGGCTGCAAACCTGGGCAGCCCCTCTCCCCTCCCGGGACCCCAGAAAGCTGGAGGGAGAGAGCGGGGAAGAAACACCGGTCTGGTGGTATGTCTGAGCTCTCCCCGAGCAGTCCCACGCCAAAAGCAAACCCTGCCAGCCATGGCCAGCCTTGCACTGGGGCCAGCTCGGAAATTCTCGCCCGCCCGGGGAAGGGGGAAGCGGGCAGGGAAGGCAGGAGGCAGCGGCCAGGCCCGGGAAGTTTCCAAGTCAGAGTTGGCGCGAGAGCGCCCAGCAGTCACCCAACTGCTGGGGGAGTCTCTGCCCTCTGACCCCTGCCCTGCAGGAGCACCTGGGGCTCCGCGGGGTGCAGCGCAGAGCCTGGGGAGAGGTGGGGCCGGCCGCGGGGTCCCGGGGACGCCTGGAGCCCGCGCGCCCCTGGGCGCAGCGACGGCCAGGTGGGGCCCCGGCAGTCACCCACCTTCGGGAGGCGGCGCGGCGGCCGGCTTCTCCCTCCTGGGCGCCCTCCTGGGCGGGGTGGCCTTCGGGGGCGGCCGCGGCTCCTCCCTGGGCCCCGCGGGCGGCGGGACCCGCTCGGGCTCGGGCTCTGGCCGCACGTCGTCGTAGGGCTCCGGGCTCCAGGGCTCCCGCAGCGAGTAGTCGGGCTCGTCCAGGGCTGCGTCCTGGGCCCCGAGCAGGGTCACCTCCAGGACCGCCAGCGCCAGCGCCAGCGCGGCGGCCCCCGGGCGGGCCATGCCCTGGGCAGGGGCGCGGACGCGGGCAGCGCTGGCGGGCGGCGGGCGGGGGCGCGGGGCTGGACGCGGGGCAGGGGCGCAGGGCAGGGGCGCGGGCAGGGGCGCGGGAGGCACCGAGAGTGACCGGCCGACGGGGAAGCTGGGCCGGGCTGGGCCCGGCGGCGGGGCTGGGCCAGGGGCGGGCGCAGGGGGATCCCCGCCCCGCCCTTCCTCTTCCCTCCCTCTGGCTGCCCACCCCGAGCTGACCCGCCCCGTCAGGTGTTGGGGTCCCCTTCGTCTCCAGCCCTGTCTTCCCACACCCCCGCCCCGCAGGGCGCCGCTTCCAGAGAACTCCAAGGAGTTTCTAGCCAGAAGGAATCTGGAGGTCCACGCGATCCCATCCCTCCCGCTACAGGTGGGAGAAATCCAAGAAGAGCGGCCAAGGTCCAAGGTCCAGGTCAATTACAGCCCCAAGTTTGGCCACGCCCATTCCCTCGTGGCCCCGCCCACTCCGCCCTGACCCCGCCCACTCCATCCCGGCCACGCCCGCCCGGTCAGACCCTGTCCGCCACGGACACGCCCACTCCCTTCTGGCCCCGCCAACTCCCTCCTGTCCCAGCCCGCTTCCTCGTGGCCTAGCCCAGTCCGTCCTGACCCCGCCCACCAGGCCCCGCCCAGTCCGCCCCGCCCCGCCCCTCCCTCCTGGCCCCGCCCCCATCCCCAGACCTGTTTCCCAGCTGCTGACCAGGCAAACCTCCTTTTTGGGGGGGCACTGCTTGAGATGAGCCCCCAGGTTTCCCAGGACAGACTCAGGGGTGGGGGCACCCAGGAGCGCCCGGCCTGCAGGAGGGGAGCCCCCCCCCTTCATGGAGCCGCCCTCCTGGGTGTCACGGGCCATCTGGTTCCCCCAGAGCCAGGCAGGGCACCCGGGCCGGAGCTTGGTCCCCAGCGCGGCTCCCTTGGGACTCCGGAGACCTCTCTGGCCTGGCCTTGTGGGGTGGGGCACAGGGAGCCTGCCCATTGCCCACAGGCCCCACTGCCCGTTGCGGGTCTCCCAGGAATCTCCCTGGGCCTGAATTCTTCAGGACCCCCTTTGCTAAGTCTGCGGGTCCATTCCATGCCAGGACTGAGGCAGGACATCTGCGGCCCTTCTCACCTCCCGCTCACCTCCCGCTCAGCCCGGGGTGGTAGCCTGACACCTTCACCGTCCCTTCACACCTGCTCTGAGCTGGATTGGGGTGTCCTGGCAAAACCCCCCACTTCCCTGGTCTTAACCTCTGGACCCCTGCTGAGGGCAGAGCTCACCCTCCTGGCCCTGCCCACTGCCCTCACCCCGGGCACCTGCCTGTACACAGCACAGGACAGAGAGGCCAGGCCGCAGGCTAAGGCAGGACCCCAGACTCAGCAGCCAGCTCCCAGAACATTCCCAAGCTCAGAGCCACTGCAGGCCTTGGGAGCAGCGAGGGGAAAGGCCACCTCTGCGCCCGCAGGTCCCAACAGCCTGGCCTGGGACCCTCTGAGCCCTTCCCTGCCTTCTCCGAGATTCGTCCTCCCACCCCGTCTCAGCCCTGGGAAACTCCAACTCCAGCTTCCCAGCCAGGAGCACCCAAAGAGGCTCTAGGGGGCTCAGAACCTGCCCCCCTCGAGATAGCTGAGAACTCACTGTTCACGCAGCCCCCAGACCCCGAGACTCTGGCACACCATGGGGTGTGGCCCAAGCCTAAAAAACTCTTTAAGCAATGCAGTGGGTCCCTCCCAACCCATGGGGGGTGGGGACTCGATGTCCCCAAACAAGCTGGTGCTCCTGGGGACCCAGACGCACACTTCCACCTCATCCCATAGTCGGGGCCGGCCATGGGCATCTCAGCAGCTCAGGCCCAGGAGCTCTAAGAGCATGCCAGCCCCTCTCGTGGGAGAATGGCACAGACTTCCTCCAGAGGCCCGTACCCGTTTCATAGTTTACTCCGGCGTGACTGTCGGCCATCGCCAGAACCCTCCCTGCTCTCACCTTCTCCTCCAACCCTTGTGTTTGCCTTCCTGGAGAGATGCATCGTCAACGCTGACAGAAAGAATGAGATGAGAATGGATGGGCGTGAGGGGCTGGAGCGATAGCACAGCAGGGAGGATGTTTCCCTTGCATGCTGCCGACCCGGGTTCAATTCCCAGCATCCCTAAGCACTGCCAGGAGTAATTCCCGAGTGCAGAGCCAGCAGTAATCCCTGTGCATTGCCGGGTGTGACCCCTCCAAAAAGCAAATAAATAAATAAATAAATAAATAAACAAAACCCTCAAAAACAAAAAAAGAATGGATGGGCATGAGGGAGGAAAGCTCAGTGGTCTGGGGCACTTGCTTTGAGGGAACCAGCACCTGAATTCGACCCCAACACCACTTGCCCCCCCACCCCATCCCAAGCATCGTGGAGGCCCTAAGCACTGCTGGGGTGAGCCCGATGCCCCCCAGTACCGCCAGGTGCTCCTGAGTGTTACCAAGAGGGGCCCCCAGACTCCCTGAGTACTATTTGGGAAACCCCTCACCAAAAAAAAAAATATCCAATGAATTTCACAGATGCCCCCTCTCCTGGCATGCAGCAGCCCTTGTAATGTTCTGGTAACTGTGCCTTGGACTCTCTACCCTGGGGACACCAGCCCAGCTGCCAAGAGGACTCGCTCCACGGACCCGCTGGTGCCAGCTGTGACAGTGTCTGCCCCTGCTGGGGAAGCTGGGGACAGGCAGCCCCTCGCGGCCCCTCTACTCCCCTGGCGGGCCCTGGCTGGGGTCTTGCACTGCCACTGTGACGAGCAGAAGCACCCACGGTCCCCCCTACCCAAGGCCCCTCCCACGGAGGCCAGCAGCTGCCTCCACGTCAGCCACCTGTGTCCTCACTGCTCCCAGGAGAGTGGCGGTGGCTCTGCTCCCCCCTGCTGCCGTCCTCACGTCCCCGGGAGGGAACACGGTCAGCCTGTCCTTACTGCGGGACTCGCCTGGGCTGACACCCAGGGCCTGGCAGAGTGGCCCGAGACCTGGTTCTCAGCCTCACGCTGTGTTTAGTCAAGGAAGTCTGGGCCCCCAGGGAGGGCTTGGCCCCTGGGGCTGAGGGCTAATGTCTCTCTCTCTCCTCTCTCTCTCTCTCTCTCTCCCTCTCTCTCTCTCTCCCTCTCTCTCCCTCTCTCTCCCTCTGTCTTTCTCTGTCTCTCTGCCTCCATCTTTCTCTCTCTATCTCTGTCTCTCTATCTCTCTGTCTCTGTCTATCTCTGTCTCTCTGTCTCTGTCTCTGCCTCTGTCTCTCTCTGTCTCTATCTCTGTCATGTGTGTCTATCTCTCCCTCTGTCTCTGTCTCTCTATTTCTGTCTCTCTGTCTCTGTCTCTCCCTCTCTCTCTTCCTCTCTCATTGTCTCTATCTCTGTCTCTCTGCCTCTGTCTCTCTGCCTCTGTCTCTCTGTCTCTCTCTATCTCTGTCTCTGTCCCTGTCTGTCTCTCTCTCTCCCCTTCCCCTTTGGATTTGACTCTATACACAGCAGTACTCAGGGGTTACTCCTGGCTCTGCACTCAGAAATTACTCCTGGTAGGCTTGAGGGACCATATGGGGTTCCGGGGATTGAACCCAGGTTGGCCGCGTGCAAGGCAAGTGCCCTGCCCCTATACTATTGCTTCAGCCCCTGGGCTAACTCTCTGGACTTGGGGAGACGCACTGGCATCACGGAGCCCCTCCTGGGTGCCCAGTCTCCCCAGTTCAGGTCTGTCAACGCCTGGCCAGCCTTGGCTGGGAATGGGGTGCACTGGGTGAAGCCGCCCGTTATTCTTCCCCGAGACTCAACTAAGCCCGTTTCTGTTCCGCAGCATAAATCCGTACTTGTCAAATAATCCACAAACACCTTCCAGAGCTAATCATTTTTCAAATATTTATGAGCCTCTCGGAGAGGATTTATATTCCAGCAACTTGACGGGGAACAGCAGTGAGGGCAGTTCCAGCGAGCTCTCCACGGAAGCGAACGTTGTCAAGACATCGGTGCTTCCAGAACGTTCCCATAACGGACTTTCACACCTGCTCATTTCAGTAATTATCCCTGAGACTTTTACTCTCTGAGAGCATGAAAATGGAATTTTTTTTTTCAAAAGATCAGTAATTTGAAAAATTAGCTGCTATATAAAGAGAAAATATGCTCCAACCCCATCAGGGCTAAAAATACGATCCCGCCACGGATGGTCCCAGCGCGTGAGAGGAAGTTGTTATGGCAACTCGGATGGTAACTGTGTGGCTGGAGGGAGTTTCCCCCTCGGGATTCTGTTGAGACGTGGAGGTTTAAATGGCAGCGTCCTTTGTCATGTCCTCGGCCTCATTACTACGTAATTACCCGTTTCACATGGAAGCCTCAGCACGTGTCCTTCCTGCGCCGATGCAGCCTCCTCCCCACAGTTCCCGACTTTCGGCATCTCTCTTCCCCGTGGCCACTGCATCTCCACGGCCAAAGAGGCCTGGGATGGCTCCCTGCGGCTGGCGACCGTCCCTCTGTGAACAGCAGGACACTGTGGGTGGTGCGTCCACAGCCGGGGCCGCCCCCCTCAACCGGCAGGAGCTTCCCAGCAGGACGCGCGTCTACCCTGGCGTGGCTTTTCTCTCCCCGCCTGGCTCGACTTTCTGCCTCCCTGAGCTTCACCCCTTCGGACCCTAGCAGGACCCAGAGTCTCTGGTGTCTGATGCAGAGTGGACGTGAGGGTCGGCAGTGGGAGATCATTGGGGCACTTCCTTTTCCCTCTAACCTTTTCATCCTGGCCCACACTTGGGTCCCGGGGCTCCCGGTTCTGACTGTCCCCTCTACCCCCATGGTCCCCAATGCCCACTGCGCAGATCCAGTCCTCTAGGCCTTTGGGCAGTAGAGAGGTGGCCAGGTAAGACTTGCTGCCCCCCACCCAAGGTTTGTCTCCTCAATCTTTTCTTAGCCCTGTTTGCGTGCGGGGGAACTCAGTGTCAGAAGCCAAGGGGCAAAGTGTAGGAAGATGCGGTCCCAAGCCCCGTCATGCATGAAACGCTCCAGGTATGACATGGTTCAGAGTTGAGGAAGGAGTGGGAGTGATCGTACAGCAGGGAAGGTACTTGCCTTGCATGCGGCCAACCCAGATCCAATCCCTGGCAGCCCATACGTCCCCGAGCACTATCAGGAGTGATTCTTGAGTGCAGAACCAGGAGTCAGCACAGGCACAATCAGCTCTGCCACCAAAACCAAACAAACAAACAAAAGAGGATTGGGATGAAGCGATAGCACAGCAGGTAGGGCCTTTGCCTTGCACACGGCAGACCCGGGTTCAATTCCTGGCATCCCGAGCACCACCAGGAGTAATTCCTGAGCATCGCTGGGTGTGACCCAAAAAGAAAAAAAAACCCAAACAAATAAAAGAGGATTGGAGGTAAAGGTTTGCAAGGCCCAAGCTCCTTACACACCCTCCTCCTTCTTTCAGGTGTGGGACTCTACAGGGCTACACCTGGGTGGGAGGTCCAAACACTTTTCCACTCAAAGAGCCCAGAAGTGGAAAGGCCAGCTCTGAAATAGCCATTCCCAGCCAGGCAGCCTGAGACCACGCCCCCCCCCATTCTGCACGGGATACTCTGCAGGGAACCTTTTCCCCCCTCCATTCATGGAAGACACCAGATTACTTGGGACATGGCAAACAGAACCAATGTGAAGATCTAGTAAAAACCTAACCAAAGATATATCAAAGCCTAGGGTAGCTGACACAAGGGAGAATCCAGAGAGACAAATGCTGCCAATAAGATGAAGATGGGAATCGACTGATGTTTGTGAACAGCAGTTCTGATGGCCATAAGGATAAAGTTCCCAGATGTCTGAAATGATTAAAATTCCAATCTGATCAAAGTTTAACAGTACAGGAGTGAAAGTTTCTTAGGTCATTTTTTATTTTTGCATTTAATGTCATCTTTATTGTAGCACTGTAGCACTGTCCTCCTGTTGTTCATTTAAGTTGCTCGAGTGGGCCCAGTAATGTCTTCATTGTGTTATTGTGTTTGGCATATCGAATACATCATGGGTAGCTTGCCGGGCTTTGCCATGTGGGCGAGATATTCTCGGTAGCTTGCCGGGCTATCCGAGAGGGGCGGAGGAATCGAACCCGGCTCGGCTGGGCCGACCGCACACAAGGCAAATGCCCTACCTGCTGTGCTATCGCTCCAGCCCATCACCTTTATTATAAAACCAAAAATGAGAGAGGCTAAGGAAAAAATCAAATGGATGCATTTAATAGAAACAAACATAACAAAAATATCAATAAATTATGAGCTAACTGAATACAACAGTTTAACTGAGGGGAAGGTGCTTGAGGCCACACTCAGCGATGCTCAAGTCTCACTCCTGGTTCTGTGCTCAGTAATCAGTCGTGATAGGGTTGAGGGGATCATTTGGGTGCCTGGAATCAAACCAGGGTTAGCAGCAAGCAAGGCAAACATCTTGACTCTCGTACTATGTCTAAGGCCCCTGAGAGCTTAGTTTTTTAAAATTAGTATAACAGAGTCCTCTTTAAGAATCCAAGGATGGTTTTAAATCAGAAAAACGGTTTTATAATCGATCACATCAGTAGGACAAGTGACCAAAAAATTTAGGACAGAGTCAATGAATTATCAATAAAGTATCCGTATCAGAAAAGCACTTAAAATTCAGTGCTCATGGGGCAGGAGAGAGAAAGGTAAGGTGCTTGCTTTGCATGAAGCCAACTGGGGTTCAATCCCGTGTGATCCCTGAGCACTGCCAGCAGTGGTCCCTGAGTGCAGCGCCAGGAGGAAGCCCTGAGCATCTCTGGGTGTGGCCCCCAGACAAAACCAAACTCAAAAATTCAATGCTCTTTAATGAAGAAACTCTTGTCAAACTACCAATAAAAGAGAACTTTCTTTCCTCGATGAACTTTGCATGTCAAACACCTGCCTCAAACTTGATATTTCATGAAATCGGTTCTATGCCTTTTTTCCTTTAAGATTGATTTATTACTATTGAAAGTTGTGTCTAACATTCTGACTAACTCGGTAAAGAAGGAAACAGACAAGAATTCAATTTAAGGACCGATAATGGCCTTGATTCAGGCCAAGGATGCAGCCCAGCCTTACAGCACATGCCTTAAATATGCAAGGTCCTATCGGAAAAAAAGACTTTATTAGGGACACGATAACTGATACAGGAAAGGCTGACACCATCATCAGACAAATTTAAACAAAACACAGTTTTTTCAGACAACACATTGTTTCGCAAGATTGGCAGATACAAAAGATCATTTTGAAAAATTCATTTCCGTCTCTCTTCACCAAAAATAACAAACCAGAAAATGTTTTTTAACAAAGATACTTTTACCCTACTCTCTAATGATGGTTTTAATTATATTAACATTTATCTATCCAACCAAGAATGTAGAAGGCCTGCGAAGAAGCAATTCTGAAATCTCACTGAAGATGGAGGAGGTCTGGGCAAGTGAGAAAATATCACAGGCTTTCTCGTGGACAGCTTGTGAGACAGAGATTCAACGATTCCCCCTGCAAAGCAACCTCTCCATAAATAAGCTGAATTAAAACATGGAAGCACCGGGCTGCAGAGATAGCGAAGAGGAAGGACCCCGCCTTGATGCCGCCAGCCCTGTCTGGGTCTCTAGACCACATATGGTTCCCCCCAACACCATCAGGGCTCATTCCAGAACACAGAGCCAGAAATAATCTCTGAGCACGGCCAGCTATGACCCAGAGAACAAAGCAAATAACTAATTTTTTTAAAAAAAATTTAAAACCATACGCAATTAATATATTCAGTTCAGTTAAAGTCCTATCGTGCATACAAAGAATTTGTTGGGGGGAGGGTGTGATGTTGAGGAGGAGATGTTTTAGGTCACACCCAGCAGTGCTTGGAGTTTCCTCCTGGCTTGCACTCAGGGATCACGCCTGTGGTGCTCGGGTGACTATATGTGTGGTGCCTGGGTCCAACCCAGATTGACCACATGTAAGGCAGATCCCCACCCCATCAAATCCTTTGGGGGTGGAGAGGGAGGGGTTGGGGGCCACACCCAGCAGTGTTCAGATTTACTCCTGGCTCTGCACTCAGGGATCACTCCTGGCGGACTCGGGGGACCCTATGGGGTGTCAGGGATAGAACCTGGGTCAGCTGTGTGCAAGGCCAGCCCACTACCCACTGTACTATCACTCCAACCTGAGAAAAATAAATATTTTAAACTAGCTAAAATAATCTTCGCTTGGGGCTGGAGCAATAGCAGAGCAAGTAGGGCATTTGCCTTGCATGCAGTCAACCCAGGTCTGATTCCCAGCATCCCATAGGATCCCCTGAGCACCGCCAGGGGTAATTCCTGAATGCAGAGGCAGGAGAAACCCCTGTGCATTGCCAGGTGTGACCCAAAAAAGCAAAAAACAAATAAAAAATTAAAATAATCTTCACTCACATGACCAAGTACGGAACACATTACAAAGTCACAGTTGGGGGGAAAGAGAGAGGAACAGGAAATTAGGGCCAGTCCAGGGTTAGGGCTCGTGCACTGCCCAGCTTCAAACCTGTGCACCTTGAGCACCGCCAGGTAGGGCCTGTGAACTCCTGAGCACTGCTGAGGAGGCCCTGGTGGCCCCCCAGCAGAGCAAGGCCACGGCAGCATTTCATTCTCACGCCGAACCACCAACCTGGCTGGCCAAGAATTTCTAGGAGCGGCTCTTGGCTGCCCTTGGGAGCCCTCAAACACAAAAGAAACCAAGAAAGAGAAGCCATCGTATCGACCGCAACCCAGCGAAGGCGAGAGGCCAGACGGGAGGGTGTGGGCACACACAGGCAGGGAGGCCCGTTCCCAGGGAGCACTGGGCACCCCGAGAGCCCATCCTCTGCCTCGGATGATGCCATTAGACTCCCACAGCCAAGTTTAAGAGCCGAAGATGCAAGGGTGAAAGGTGACCTCTGCAGAGAGCAGGAGGAAATGCAGAAAAGTAGCCCCAGCTCCCCCCTTCCCGCCCCGCAGGGAAAATGCTCAGAGAAGCCTTACCCGGGAGGAAGGAGTGAGAGCTTCCCCCGGCACAGGACCCCGCAAGAGGCCTAAGCCTCACCCAAACTCGTGTCAGTGTCACAGACGGAGGGAAGGAGAGTTCTGGGGAGAGAAGCGGGCAGGGCCATGAAAAAGAAAAAGAAAACTCCTGGAGGAAAGAGAGAACGCCTGAGGCAGAGACCAGAGCATGCTCAGGACTGAGACGGGCCTGCGGGGGAAGGTGGGGGAGGGGAGCGGGATGGCAGACTCTGGCCCGATGTGTGCAAGACCTTGCGTTTGATCTGCTGTCTCCCCCACCCCCCACCCCAGGACCCCCAAGCACTGCTGGCTGTGCCCACCGCAAGAACCACCGTGTGTGGGACTAGAGAGATAGCACAGCAGATAGGGCGTTTACCTTCATGTGGTCGACCCGGGTTCGATTCCCAGCATCCCATATGGTCCCCTGAGCACCGCCAGGAGTAATTCCTGAGTGCA
>JAOXYA010033681.1:0-12878 GCA_028565675.1 Sorex palustris
AGCTTTCAGGTTTTAGTCTCAGTCATATAATGATGAAACACCTGTCTCTTCACCAGTGCCCATTTTCCACCACCAAAAACCCCAGTATACCCCCCCCCCCCATTTCACACCCTTCCCCTACCTGTGGGGCAGATGATTTCCACATTACTCTCTCTCTGATTTCATTCAATATTTCGACCTCAGATCCACCATTATTATTTGGGATTTTACCCCAACACTCAGATCTGCTGAGAAGGCAGCCGTAGACAATTTGTTTTCTACAATTTGTTTTCTATTGCTGGTTATGAATAACATGAATGATGTCGTGTGGCCGCACAATTTTGGAATTCTGAAATTTTAACAGTTAAATCTGGAGAGATTTCTACCAAAACCTGCTGGGTTCCTAGATTTGTTCCTGAGTCTCTGGGATCATGGCCGTTAGAGCTTGATCAGGAGCCAGAGAGGCCTTTCGTGGGCGGCAACTCTGGATCTCAGGGGAGGGAGGAAAGGGCCTGTTCCACCCCCATCCTGTGAGGCCCAGTGTGTCTCGTCACTGTGGGCCCAAACCTGACTGTCCAATGGCCTCTTGAGGATGATGGCCACCGAGCTGCCAAGGGGTAGCAGGCGGAGGGACAGCACCCTCTCCCTCCCGGCACTCCCGTAACCTACTGCGGGACCAGATGCATTTCTGCCAAAAGCCGCTGGGTTTTGAGATTTGTTTATGATGAGTCCTTGGGATCGTGGCCGTTAAGCAGCTTGATCAGGAGCCAGAGAGGCTGTTCGTGGGCGGTGACTCGGGGGTCTTGTTGGGATGGGGAGGAAAGGGCTGGTTCCATCCCCATCCCATGAGGCCCCATGTGTCTCGTCACTGTGGGCCCAAATCTGATTGTCCAGTGGCCTCTGGAGGATGGCGGTCACCGAGTCTGGCCCCTATTTTTTAAATAATTGTTTTGGTTTTGGAGCACATCCAGAGGTGCTTGGGGTTCCTCCTGAGCTCTGTACTCAGGGCTTACTCTTGGTGGTGCTTGGGGAACAGATGGGGTGCTGGGGATCGAACCAGCACTGGCTGCATGCAAGGCAGGTGCCCTACCGGCTCTACTATATCTCTTCAGCCCCATCCTTTAAACAAAACTTTCCAACTGTGCCCAGGAGGCTTGGGGGCCCCTCTGGACAGTTCACTGGGAGGCCTCAAGAATGTAGTATGCTTGGGCTCTGTGTGTGGGGCTGCTCCTAGTGATTCTTGTTGTTAGGGTGGAGTAGGGGCACCCAGCAGTGTTAATGGTTTCCTCTGGCTCTGCACTTAGGATCAGTCTTGGAGGGCTTGGAACTATGTGTGGTGCTGGGCATCAAACCTGGGCCCGCCATGTGCAAGGTAAGTGCCCTGCCCTCTCTAGTGTCGCTCTGGCCCGTGCCCCTGGGTGATTCTTGCAGGACTGTGTGGAGCAGGGAGTTTAGTGAGGTTAGCTACATGTAATACTTATGTTTTAACCCTGTAATACTTCTCTGGCCTATAGATCCTTCTTTTTAAAGATAGCTTGTTGGCTTTAAACACATTTGCTATTCAAAAGTTGTAAGCAATTAGCTTTATATATGGAAAAACTCTAAGTTAGTTTTTAAATAATACAGCCCTTACGGAGAATAAGCTGTTTCTGCTGCTTTTGCATGCAGTGGTTTTCAGAGATGAAGAGATGTTATATACCAGGAAGAATATATTATAGAGCCCTTCTAAGGAAGGATAATGATGGTAATTGTGGTCTTTGCTTTCCCCTCCAAATGTTTCTGAGTGTTGCAATGAAATGTGTTCTTTTTGTAAAGTGATTAGTATGTTACATTCCTTGCCCTTTTCATGTTAATATATATGGCGTTGAAGGTTTATAGGTCACAAACAAATAATAGTAGATACATTCACTCAGGGGTCCCTAATTTCCTATTGCTGTGGGTCAGGTTTTTGTTCAGCATGGATGGGGTCTCTGTCCCTGAGGAGCTGTTCTCTAGTTCTCTGTAAGTATTTCTTTAACTCTTCAGTAACTGTCAAGGAGAGGAGCCTCTCATGCCTATAAGACGTGTGTTTCTGCATCATTAGTGTGAGAGGTCAAAATGTTTGCTCAGGAGTGATTGGGACTTCACTGAAATGGTTTTTTCCTCACACAGCCTAGGAAGTGGGTAATGTTTTGCTTAGGATGACATAGGGTTATTGAGGCGCTGTAGGGATGATATTCAGGGGCTTTCAGTAACTTACTGAGGAAGAAGTACTAGGATTCAGACCCCTGCTTAGTTGCAGTTCCCGCTCCAATAAGCATCATTTGTCTTCACATTTCTATGTACCATGTGCCTGTATGATTATATATATACCAGTAACAGCTCTGTCTTGTCTGTCATTTGTGGGTTGAGCATTTTGACTTAAGCCAAAGTACTTAATTGTATACTTATTTGTGAAAGAACTTATTATGTACTGTATTTTTGTTTATATTTTTAATTTAAAAAAGAGCATTGGGCCACACCCAGTTGTACTCAGGGCTTTGTCCTGGCTCAGTGGTCAGGCATCACTTTTGGTGGGGTTTAGGGCCTCAGGGTTCTAGTACTCAGGATTGAAGCCTGGATGGTTACACGCAAGAGTGCCCTACCCACTGTTCTGTCTCTCCTGTCCATAGAATTGATGTACTTTAATGGAGATAGTGAACTTGTGGATGCATGTAAGGCAAAATGCCGTTTCAAAATGTCCTAAGTCTCCCCTTTGTGTTTTTAAGACTAGAACTTTAGGGGCGGGAGAGATAGTACTGAGTTTAAGGGACCTGCCTTGCATGCAGCTGACCTAGCAGATGTACATGGAGCAAATTATTAGAAAATTATTTGTGGGGGTTGGACCACACCTGACTGTGCTCAGGAGTTATTCCTGACCCTGTGCTCATGGATCACTTCTGGGGAACGTGTATGGTGCCAGGGATCAAACCAGGCTTGGCTGTGTGCGAGGCAAACATGTACCTGCTATACTTTCTCTCTGGCCTCTTCAAGAAAATCTTGCTGTCCATGGAGACCTGAAACCTGCTTCTGATGCCTTACTGTAGTGTAGCTCTGTTCCTTGCATCAGTGACTTTCAAGTGTACCTGCATGAGCACCAAGTAGGGACCCAGGGAAGAAGGAGAATCTGATTGAGCAGGTTTGTGATAGTCCTGGAGAGTATATATTTTTGACATGTCCCTGTGAGATTCCAGTGTAGATTTTTCTTTGGCACTGCTGTATATTATCTTTCCTTATTTTTCAATCTAGTTGTATTCTTTCTTGAAAAATTTGTTTTTAGTAAATTGCTTCTGATGATCAACACTGCCCTTTCTATAAGCTTATAGTTCATCTTTTAAGAGGATCCAGGGCCAGAGAGATAGTACAGCAGGGCGGGTGTTTGCCTTACACGTGGCTGACCTGAGTGTGAGCCCCGGCATCCCATATGGTCCCTTGAGCACCAGGAGTAATTCCTGAGTGCAGAGCCAGGGGTGACTCCTGAGCATCGCTGGATGTGACTTAGAAAGCTAAATAAATGGCTAATTAATTAATTTAAAAAATTAAAAATAAATAAATAAAAGGATCCAGAGGGGCTAGAGTAATAATAGTACAGCAGGTAGAACGCTTGCCTTGCATGCAGCTGACCTGGGTTAGATTCACAGGGTTCCAGAGGAATGATTCCTGAGCACAGAGCCAGGAGTAACCCCTGAGCATTAATGACTATGGCCCAAAAAACAAAATAAAAATTTAAAAATATAATAAAAAGGATTCAGAGCTGAAGTGAGTACAGTAGATGGGGTGCTTGCCTTACAAGTGGCTGACCAGAGTTTGATCCCCGGCATCCTATATGGTCCCCTGAGCACTGCCAGGAGTGATCTCAGAGGACAGAGCCAGGAGTAAGTCCTGAGCCCTACTGAGTGTTGCCCAATTCCTCCCCCCCCCCCAGTTTTTTTTTTTAAAAAAGGTCCATAGACTAAGTTTCTGTGTCCACATCTGTCAGAGAAAGATCAGGTGTATAGTTTATCCAGGATGCCTGGGAAATGTTCCTTCTTTGCAGTCAGGACCCTGTTTGCTCATCCTCGGGCTTGGCCACCTGCTTTTGCTTTTTGTCGTAGAGCAGATCTCACCAGGCTCCCCTAGGATTCTCAGAACTGTCAGGTTTTGGAAGTGATTGTGAATTTACAGTAATTAAGGACTCTACTATTTTAAGCTTTATTACTTGTTTTCTACAAGGCTTGCTCTTTCCTTTTTCACGTTAAAGATTGTACTTATTGGTAGATAATGGAAGAAGTAGGAGTTGATCTAGACAGTTCTCACAAAGCACTTTTTGTTATTCTGGCCCCATTAACAGGTCTTTACTCATTCTGGGCTGTGACTTTCCCTTTTGGTCAGAACCGCTCTATTATTCCTTTCTCTGTGTTCTCCGCCTTTGTTCGTGTGTGTTTGTGAGTGCCCTGGAACATCTGGATCCATGGAGAATGCTGTGCGGCCATCTGTCTAGTCTCTTCAGGTTGTCCTTTTAAGATTTGAGTTGGTGTAACATACAATTAATATAATTACTTGTCAGAATCTCCTTTTTTGAGAATTTTCTTTATAAGTACCAGCATCTAGCCGGAGAGATAATACAGCAGGTCGAGTGCTTGCCTTGTACGTGGTTGACCAGGTTCGGTCCCCAGCACCCTCTGTTGTGCCCTAAGCAGCACCAAGAGTGATCCCCGAGGAAAGAGCCAGGAGGAAGCCCTGAGTGGTACTGGCTATGACCCCAAAACAAAACAGCAAAAACAATTAAGTTTTGTTGGAGCAAGCACTGTGAAGTGGATTAGTTATGTGCCTTCTAAGGGTGCAGACTGGGGGGTGACCTGGGGACATTGGTAGAGAATGTCATACTGCTGTTGGCCTGAAACAACTGTGTTACGAATAACTTTGTAAATCACAGTGTTTTAATAAAAATAAATTAGAAAAAATACACTAGCATCTGTGTTCTTTTTAGAGGTTTAGATTGTGGGTTTTTGCGGCAGGGAAAGGCCACTCCCTGTAGTACTCAGCCTGGCAGTGCTCAGAGGGGACGCCAGTGATTTGGGGAAATTAAACCAAGGACATTTGTACACGTGGAGCATGTGCTCTACCACTGAACCACATGTCTGGCTCCAGAATAAGATTTTAATTTTGTGAAATTGATTTAAAAAAACTTTCATTACTCAGAAATGTCATTTTTATTCAGTATTCTGTCTGTGCTTATGTCTTCGGCATTTCCACAATGATTTTCTGTCTTTTCAAAGAAAAGTGTTTTTGAGCTTGTCACTGACACATTTGGCCTGAAACCTCCAGAGCTGAACTGTTTTTCCTTTTTATTGGGGTGGGGTGGCGCTCCTGAGCAGTGCTCTGGGGAGCCCACGGGTCACCACAGCAGTACTTGTCCTGCCTGTGAGGTCTCGACACAGCAGTGCATGGGTCCTGCAATAAGGTGCTGCTTGACCCGATGCTGCCGGGGTCCCCGGGGCTGCAGTCAGCAGTGCTCTCTGTATGGGGCTGCCGTGTGGTTAGGGATGAAACTTGAGGACTCATAACAGATGCTTTAGCCCTCTGGCCTGTCTCTGTAGCCCCTGTAGGGCCAGGATTGAGGCCAGGACCTCTTTCGCTAGGACTTCTCTCACGCAAGGCCAGTGCTCTCCTGCCCAGTGTCATCCCTATCACTGACGTATTATTATTATTATTATTATTATTATTATTATTGTTATTGCTTTTTGGGTCACACCTGGCGATGCACAGGGTTTACTCCTGGCTCATGCACTCAGAAATTACTCCTGGTGGTGCTCAGGGGACCATATGGGATGTTGGGAATTGAACCCAGGTCATCCGAGTGCAACGCAAACGTTCTACCCGCTGTGCTACCGCTCCAGCCCACATATTTTATTTTTAATTTTTGATTTTGGGCCACAACTGGCGGTGCTTAGGGCTTACTCCTGGCTCTGTGCACAGGAATTACTCCTGGCAGGGCTGGGGGGACCATATGGGGTGCTAGGAATCAAACCTGGTCAGCTGTGTTGAAGGCAAGTGTCCTGCCTGCTGTACACTTACATTGTTCTTTCTTGGGCATGTTTTTTTCATATTAGCCTCCTAGAACTTGAGACCCGTTAGCACAGACTCCTTGGAGTTGGCCTGGTACCTGCTACATGCAGGTTTTGAGCTTTCCTAAACATTTTATTTTGTTATTGTTGTGGGGACACATAATGATGGTGCCAGGATCCAGCCAGGGCCACACACATGTGAAGCATGTACTCTATCCAGTTGAACATACTCCGTGCACCAGATGGGTTTTTGTCATTGTTGTTATCGTTGTGGACCAACATACTTAGAATAGAGGTACAGAATTCTGGAGTGCCGGAGAGAAAGTATGGTCGGTAAGGCTTTACATGTGGCCAGCCTGGGTTCCATCCCTGAAGAAGGAGGAGGACATTTAAAAATAAGCACCGTTAGGACAGAGAAGCGACCACTGTGACAATGATGGTTGGAAATGGTCACTCTGGATAAGAAAGAACTGAGTGCTGAAAGGAGGTAAATGGATATACATGATGCCCTTTCAGTAATAGTATTACAAACCATAATGCCTAAAAGGCAAGAGAGAGAGAGAGACAGAGAAAAGTGTCTGCTATAGGGGGAAACTGGGGACATTAGTAGTTGGAAATGTGCACTGGTGAAGGAAGGATATTGGAAACCCAATAATGAACAACTGTAAATGTGTGCCTAGTGGCAATTCAATTTAAATAAACACCCTGGCACTCATATGGTCACCTGAGTGATCCCTGAGAGCAGAGCCAGGAGTAAGCCCTGAGCACTGCTGGTTGTGACCCCCCCAAAAAAAAACCCCAAAAATGATAATAAACATACAGCTTCACAAGAATAGTATGTCTGTAGGTTTTTTCATGCCAGAGATTCCTCATCCAAAAATGCTATACTGACTCTCTAGCTCCAGATTTAAAACAAAACAAAACAAAACAAAACAAAAAAACTTTAAAGTAACTTGCCTAAGCTTCTACAACTAGAAAAGTGTGGTAGAGAGGCCAGAGTGATAGTACAGGGGTTAAGGTGCTTGCTTTGCGAGCGATGACCATCAGTTCTCCACCCCCACCTCCCACTTGTGGCAAGCTTCCAACCATGGACCAGTCCTCCTGGCCCTCATTTCTATTGTCTTTGGGTATTAGTCTCATACTGCATTTTTTTAAATATCCTGCAAATGAATGAAGTTGTGTGCTTAACCCAGGGAAAGTGGTGCTACAGCTAGGACTCGCTCTGTGAAATTTGTCCGTGTGATAATACAGCCACTGGACCTCGCGTTTTCAAAGATTACGTGTTGCTTTCCCTGAGACTCTGTTTTAGTGTTTTAGCTATCTGTCTTCTTGGTCAGTATTAAATCAGTGTAGCAGTTCCCTCATGATTTTAGGATGAAACTGTCAGCAAAAATCTATCAAGACTTCTACCCTTCCTCGTTTGTTTTGGCCTCCCTTGTTAGTTCTCACGGGCTGCTCCCGGCCTGTTGTGGGGGGTCACTCCCACAGCACTCAGACTGTGGATTGGACCTGGGCTTTCCACATGCAGATCATATGCTTTCGCTTTCTCCCCAGATCCCCATCCTAACCTTTAAAATAAGTAGGAGGCCACGTCCTCTCTTGAATCTCTCTCTTTCTCTCTGTTTACCCTCTCTGGCAAATCCCGTACTCTCACTTGAACGCATATTCCTCTTTCTCCCTTCATGTCTGTCTTTTTCTTTTTTTTTTTCCTTGTTTTTGGATCACCCCTGGTGGTCATTGGGGCTTACTCCTGGCTCTGTGCTCAGGGATCACTCCTGGCAGTCCTCAGGAGGAACTTCTGGGGTGCTGAAGATCAAACCAGGGTTGGCCACATGTAAGGCAAGCATTATTGTTACTATCGCTCTGGCCCCTTCCCCTCACGTCTAAGTAAATTTTTTTTCCCTCCATTTAGGTGTCTCACCTGGCGATGCACAGGGGTTACTCCTGGCTCATGCACTCAGGAATTATTCCTGGCGGTTCTTGGGGTACCATATGGGATGCTGGGAATCAAACCCCACTTGGCCGCATGCAAGGCAAATGCCCTACCCACTGTACTGTCACTCCAGCCCCGTAAATTTCTTTCAATACAAAATACCTCGCTTCATTTAAAAAATAATAAATGTGATACCCAGCAAATAATTGGATTTCTTGTCTCTAATATCATTATCACCATGCCAGTTTTAGAATCTGCGTTAAGAAAACAATCTGTCATCTCCATTATTAATTATGAATGGTGCTCTTAACAGCACCATCATATCTATTGCTCTTTTATTTTGATTCTTCAGAAATTTTGTAGTGTTTGTGGATTTTTACTGGGGAATAAAATTTTGAGATACACTGCCATCCCACTTTTTACGATTTTAGTGAGATTTACCCGTCTATTGGCAAATTACATTCAGAAATCCACTAAATCATGGATAGGTGCCATGTATTATTTTACAAAATTTATAAACTTAAATTTATTTATTTTTACCGTGGGTGGGAGGAGTGTGCACACCTGGCAGTGCCCAGGGCTTACTCTTGAGTCTACATTCAGGGATGTAGGTGAGGCTTGCGACCCTATGTGATGCCAAAGATTGAATCCGTGTTGGCTGTGTATAAGGCAAGCATCTTACCCTTTGTACTATGTCTTTAGTCCTGTGACCTTCACTTATTTTGGATAGCTCTATTATAGATATCTGGAGTTTAAAGATACTGGGGTTTTATTAAATTTTATTTGTTTTTTGGGTCGGACCCAGCACTGCTCAGGGATTACTCCTGGCTCCACACTCAGGAATCACTCTTGGTAGTGCTTAGGGGACCATGTAGGATGCCGGGGATTGAACCCGAGTTGGCTGCATGCAAGGTAAATACCCTCCCTGCTGGACTGTTGCTCCGGTCCTGAAGTGAAGATATTAGCAACTTAAATAGTTTCTTTTTTGTTTTGGGGCTGTCTTGACTCTGTGCTTAGGGGTTGTTCCCAGCAGTAGGGACTGAGCCCAGACTTCCTGCATGTACTCAGTCCACTGAGCGATCGCTTCAACTCTCAGCCCTTCTTCTATTTTCTTTTGTATCTTAGTCATTTCCTTTATTGCTTTCATTCAAAATCATTCCTGATAGTTTCTCCAGTTTTACCTAGAAATTTTTATTTCTCTTCCTCGAGTTTCAGGGTGTTTTGTTTTGTTTAGGAGTCTGCACCTAACAGCGTTGGGGGCTGTTCCCAGCTTAATGCTGGGGGCAGGGGTCACTCCTGGGTGGTGTTCTGGGGGCCCTGGGGTGCCAAGGATCAGAACCCGGCTTCCTGCATGCTGAGCCTTTTCTCTCCTGTGCTCAGCCTTTTTTCTCCTCGCTGTCTGTTTTAAGCTCTCCCAAGCAGACTGGCAAATGTTTGGCACATAAGTTCTGCTGCTCTGGAGAACAGCCCTCCTAGCAGGCTGGAAGGAGCAAGATACGAATGGATCACGCTGATCGCTCCTCCCCCTCTACAACAACGTGCCTTACGTGTATCTGCCCTAAATGGAAGTGGTCTAAATTCCATTTCTATTTCCTGAAGTTTGTACTGTCTTTCAGCCAGGCACATATTATGGGAGGTGTTCACTGTCTGTCTTCCCACCAGACAGTGCTTGGAGAGGCCAAGCACTTGCCTTTGCGCTGTCAGCACCCAGCCATATTGTGAGGAAGTAGACCAAGGAAGACGGGCGCTCAGCCCACTAAGAGTGCTGTCCACCAGAGCAGGCAGAAGCTGTATACTGAAGCATTTGCCGAAAAATACTCCCATACATACATACATAAAATACCCTCACACTATAAGGACATTTTATTTTGGTTACCCAGTGTTATAAAAGAAACAAAAATCTTTCACTCAGTAAGAGACCAAGTGAATTTCAAATTCAAAACTCCATCAGAATTCTAGGCAAAGGCCAGGGCCAGAACAGGAGTACAGCAGGTAGGGCGCTTGCAAGCATTCAGCATGGTTTCCATCCTTGGCACTGAATATGATCCCTGAGCATCTCAGGGCATGGACCAAAAACAACTCAGAATGCTAAGGCCAGATAATTAAGAAGAAAGACCTAACAACCATCTTCCCATAAAGACAAATGGGAATGGTTCTGAAATTCCTGGCTCTTCCATCTATTAAATCAAGTGCTTTGCAAGAACCAAGAAGAAAAGAGGTAACTGTTATTAAAGGATTAACATCAGGATGAGAAACAAACAGCAGGAGCTCCAAAGAGAAGCATCCCCTAAGAAGCCTGCCATTATAGTCCCAAGCTTCGGCAGAGTTAACAGGCTATTAAACATGAAAAGCTCCTCAGCATTAATGACTTCCTACCAAAGGAAATGAAGGCCAGAGTTTATCAGCACTCCACCAGCCTGTGGAAGGCCCAGACCAGGAATAGCCTCAATTACCTGAAGAGCAAGAACTTTTTCATGCCTTTTAGAATGCTATTTCTGGAGGGACTGGGGAGATGGCTCCGCCGGGCACCACGTGATCTCCCCAGCACCACCAGGAGTGAGAACCAAGCACAAAGCAGGAAATAGCCCCTGAGCACCACTGAGTATGGCCAACAACAGCAAAAAAATGTGATTGAGGGAGGGGGAGGGTGAGGATTGAGGAGAGATTTCAAAGGGCTGGTGCTTATACTTGCATGCTGGTAGCTCAAGTTCGATTCCCAGTGCTGCATGGTCTCCAGAGCGAAGCAGGAGGAATCCCTGAGCACCTCTGGGTACTGCCAAAGGGGGCAGGGAGAGCGTATTGTTTGTCACATGTGAAGGAGGAAATTCAGTCACTAGTCCCTCGAAGCACTTCTCTAATAATTGTTTGGTGGTGGTAGTGGTGAATTTTGAGCTACAGCAGTGGTGCTTCTGCCCCAGTAGTTGGAGATGGTGCCCGGTGGAGTTTGGGGTGACTGGCATGCAGTGCCAGGGGTCAAATCTGGGCCTCCTGCTCCAAAGCATGTGCTCAGCCCATTGAGATATCTTTCTGGTCCACAGAGAAGAATTTGTTTGTTTGGGGACTGTGCCTGACAGTGCTCAGGGCTCACTCCTGGCTTTGCACTCATGGATCATTCCTGGTAGACTCGCAGGTGCCATATGGGGTACCAGGGATTGAACCCAGGTTGGGCCTATGCAAGGCAAACTACCTGTTGTACTGTTGCTCAGGTTCCTAAGAAGAAATTTTAAAAATTCTCCTAAAGGAAGAAAGAGAGCGAGAAAGAAGGGAAGTGCCTGCTGAAGAGGAAGGCAGGGAAGCCGGTGGGGGGTGGCGGGAGGGAAACTGGTGACAGAAAATGCATACTGGTGAAGGAATATGTATTGGAACATTATATGACTGAAACCCAATCATGAACAGCTTTGTAAATGTGTCTCTCACTGATTCAATAAAAAATAAGTAAATAAAATTCTTCTAGAATGAGTTAGAATCCCGTAGCATTCTGTTCTTAGATCAGCCCTAGAACTTACCAAATGATAATTAATTGAAAATGACATGTTTCCCTGTGTATGTGTCAGAATAGGGTCTATTTCTCTATGTTGGCTCTCCTCAAAAGTCTCTCCTTCACACCTGCTGTGCATGCTTGGCTGACTGCAGGACTGGCCCGGGAAGGGCTGTGCTCGTGTGTGTCTGGCAGCTCTGGGTGGTGACTGCAGAGGCCCACTGGCCTGGCACACAGTATCCTTGTATAGTTTTCCTTTCTCCTCTCCTCCCGTTTTTTTTTCTCTTTTTTGTTTTTTTAATTTAATATTGTTTTGTTGGGGGTCTACATCCAGCAGAGCTTACTCCTGGCTGAGATCAGGGATCACTCCTGGCGGGACTTGGGGGACCGTATGAGTTGCCCAGGATCGAACCTGGGTCAGGTGCGTGCAGGGCCTGTCTGCTGTACTCTCTGTCACCCTATCCCGGCTTTTCTTTTGTTATTTTGGTGGTTGTTGTGGGACATTTTATTACAAAATTATTAGTATTTTTCTGTCAACTATAACTTTAAAATGATTAAAAGCATGAAAACAGCTGAGTAGGACTGATGGGGTCATAATGAACTTTATAAATACTTTGTGCAAATTTCCTTCATTATATTGTTTTACAACATGATAAAATCAAATTTTTTTCTTTTAGACCACACCCTACCGTGCTTAGGGCTTACTCCTGGCACCATGCTTTGGGATCACTCCAGGTGTGGCTCTGGGGACCATATGCCGTGCCAGGAATCAAATACCGCTCAGCTGCACTCAAGGCCACTGTCTTTCCTGCTGTACTGTCTCTCTGACGCCAGAATTGTCTTTTGCCTTGTTTGTTTTAAGGCACGCCTAGCAGTGCTTAGGGCTTTCTCCCGACTCTGTGCTCAGAGATCACTCCTGAGGTGCTTCAGGGATCCTGTGTGGTGCTAGGCATGGGAATGAGATTAGGTGCTTGCAGGGCAGCTGCCTTAAAGCTTCTCAAAGTTTACACTCTCTCTGGCCCAAGCGTAGGCGCTTTTTCGGTTGTTGTTTTTGGGCCACACCCACCAGTGCTCAAGGCTGACTCCTGCAGGGCTGGGGAACATATTACTGCCTGGGATGTAACCTGGGTTGGCCATGTGCTAGGTCAGGCCCATACTGCTAAACTATCTCTCTGGCCCTGGCTCTTTTAAAATAATATTTTAAGGGCTGGAGAGACAGCTTAATGAGCTGAGTGAATGCAAAACTTGCTTTTTCTGATGAAAATAGTTGAGATAAACCACTACTAACTAGTTTTTTTTTTTTTGAGTCACACCCGGCAATGCACAGGGGTCACTCCTGGCTTTGCGCTCAGGAATTACCTCTGGCGGTGCTCAGGGGACCATATGGGATGCTGGGAATCGAACCCGGGTTGGCCGCGTGCAA
>JAOXYA010033723.1:0-12877 GCA_028565675.1 Sorex palustris
AGGTGGAGTTCATGCCCAATTCAATCAGCCTAACCAATGGCTGAATAAATAGCAATACTCCTACGTTAAAAAAAAAAGGGCTCCAAAAAACCACCCATGTAGATCATGAATCTCCAAGTGATATTTCCCTCTCATATTTATTACATCTTATAACTAATAACTCCAGATTTCCTAATGTGTAGTTGGTGAGTATGAGGAAAAAAGGGCAAAGGGTTATCTCCTTTATTGTTACTTGAAGAAATGAGAAGGCCAGGTTGGTAATTTCACAACTAACTGCCAGCCAACAGCACTCTCAGATACAGATTAAGTGAGGTTTATCATTTCTGATGAAAACTTTCTCTCCTTAGCTCTTAACTTTTTTGTTCTTAAAGGTCATGCCTGGTGATGATCAGGGAACTAGGAGGTAGGCTGAGGATTGAACCAGGTCAGCTGAGTGCAAGACAAGCACCTTAACTGCTATACTCTCTCTCTCTCTCTCTCAGAACAAACAACTTGCATGAAATCATAAAACTCCCTGACCAGCCAAAGCTACTCAGAGAAAAAAGATGACAAAAAGAAGAGATACTGCAATTTTTGATTTAAAATTATACTATAAAGCAAGAGATCAATATAGATTGGTCGTAGAAAAAAAGACAGATTCTCAGACCAATGGCACGCAACAGAGCACCCAGAAATAAAGTTTCAGGTTTACAGACAGTTTATCTCTGACAAAGGAGCTTAGTGCATGAAGTTGAGCAAGGAAAGCCTCAACAGATGGCGGCTCTTCAATCTCGAGGGGCGGAGGGAACGGGGGAGGATCCACCTCATATGCCTTACACGAATGTCAACTCAAAGTGGAGGGAAGACCTGGAGATTAGACCAGAGCCCAAAAAATACGCCGAGGAAAAATGTAGGCAGAATGCTTCGGGACAGGGACCTCTGAGACACTGTTCATAATTTGATTCCACTGGCTGAAATAAAACCAGAAATATACAAATGGACAAATTCAACATATAACAAATTAAGTTTTTGCTTGACAACAGGAACTCGGGCTAAACCCAAAAGACACCCCACCAAATGAGAGAAAACATAAGCAAACATACATTAAATAAGGGGCTAATATACAATATATATTCAAAATATATCAAGTATGCACACAGCTTAGAAACAAAAATACTAATAGTAACCCCACCCAAAAAGGCTGAGAGTTGACACTTCAACAAGGATGACATACAAACAACCAGTAAGAGTGTATGAAAACGTGTTCACTGGCACTTGGTACTGAGATGCAAATTAGCAGAATAATAATGAGACATTTTTCCCCCTTTTTTCTTTAAGTTTCTGGATTGTAACTTAATGCTCAGGGATTACTGTTTAAGGCTTGCTACTGGTTCTGTGCTCAGGGATCATTCTTTGGGGGCTATATAGGGTGCCAGGGATTAAATCCAGGTAGGATGCAGGCAAGTGCCCTACCCGCATGATATGCAGTTCTCTCTTGCTTTAAGAATGGTTTATTTATACAGGACTGGGTACAGTCAGCATTAATGAGGATATATGTGACAAAGAAACTCACTGTTGCAATGTTTGAAAACAAAACTGAGTTTCCAAATAACCCACCAATACCCCACACAAAACTAGCCCTGTGTGCAATAGTCTGAACACAGAAACAACCCAAAGCCCAATGACAGATCAATATATGTCATATATGCATATATACGCACACATCCATATATATATGTATGTACACAGTGGAATACTAGATAGCCAGAAGAAAAGATCAAATCACATCTGGACAGAGATGAATAGAACAGAGATGCCATGAATTGGAGGGGTTTAGGGGGATGATGCGGGAGACTAAAAGTGACACAAAGACACCAGTAACAGGTCTTGGACACTTTGAAGGTGAGGTGTGAGCTAACTGTTGTCTATCAAAATCCCAAGCGCCAACACTTCTGTAAGCATGTGACCCCAACTATAATTATCGGAACAAATGAGGTGGCCTGCTAAGAAGAAGGGATGAGATCAAGAGGACCTCGGACACTGGAGGAGGGACACTGAGATCAGCTCACTGCATGCCTGAAACTCTTATCATTCGCAGCAATACTGTAAATCATAGTGCCCAAATAAAAGTGTGTGTGTGTGTGTGTGTGAGGGTGAGTGTGAGTGTGAGTGTGAGTGTGTATGTGTATGGTCGACAGGGACCCCCAAAACCAAAGCCTAATTCCCCCCTTCATTATACTGCATGTGTACAGAAACTATTGCACCTGCAACTTCTCCAAAGTATCAAATTCAGGGTCATGTCTATCAATTATGACCCATCTAATCCTCACCTAGATGAACAGGGAAGTGGAAGGCGTGGCTGGGACAGCTCACATGTAGGAGGATGCTGGTTGTGGCTGGTTTTTCATGAGACTAAGGGAAGGAATGGGAAAGCATTAAGTTACCTCTAAGAAATTCTGCCCAACTCCAGGAGCCAAAGGTCAGTTCCATAATTAATAACACAACAAAATAGAAACCCTAGTTATGAACACAGGAGTAAACAAAACAGGCCCTTTCAAGGAATTCAGAGATATTCTTAGTGAATACAGATGAGTGGAGAAAAATATGCAACTATTACCAACTCCCCAGGTTTCCCACTGAAGAACTAAAGAAAACACCTACTAGTAATCTATCAGACAATGGGTTTTTAACTATTCTAGTCTCAAGAAAGAGAGCAAACTGCTGCTTCAAGTGCATTAATTTTTCCTTTAAAGCATAATGGTAACAGGGTGGGAGATTTTTAACAGGAGTAAGAAGCTAGAGAGTACATTGCTACCATGACAAGAATTTTCATTCAAATCTTATAATTCAAAATCATCTTTGACAGAATCTGTTTTAACAACAGAAAAACCAACCTGTTTTGATACTTGTGGCCACACTGTGAACATTCAAAGTTCCAAGAAAAAGAATACTTGAAGAGGTTTTCCACCTGGGGCTCCATTTTTAAAAGCAGGGGAAACGCAAACACGGGGCTTTCCATATCACCTTCAAAGAGGAAAGGGGCAATTAGTGCTCACAGTGAAGGAAGAAGTACAACTATGTTACAACCGTCCTCACTATATTCACAGTATGAACATACATAGGTTTGCACATATACTGATGACAGAGCAGTGAGTTAATGATAGTTGGACAAGGGAAAGGTTCAACTTTTAACGCACATTTCCAAAAATGTCTATCATAAAGATTTTGTTATTGGGGCTGGAGAAACTATACAGTAAGGAGGGCACTCGCTTTGCATGCAGCCAACCTGGGTACAATTCCGGCACGTGGTTCCCCAAGCGCTACCAGAAGTGGCCCCGGAGTAGAGCCAGGAATCAGCCCTGCGCACTACCAGCACAATCCCGGCCCTACATATATGTGCAACACCATACATAGAAAGTGTCTACTATAATAAGGTTTACAATTAGTTATCAGCCTTTGAATGCCTACTCTATCACTATTAATTTGAAAAGAAATTCACATTTTGTAATGTCAACATAGTATCTTTATGTAGTTCACAATGAATCAAAATATCATAAAATAACTCTGAAAACAGAATTAAGTTATATGATTACAGATAATTCTAGGAAATTTATGTAGTTTCTACATTAATCGTATTTTTACTTTGATAGATTTTCATGGAAATTAGGTACAAAGTAAGCTACTTACTAGAGAACATGTAAAACCAATGCATAATTTTAATTTCCTTAACTTTCTGCTTCAATTAAATGGTTCCTTTTCCCCTAGTACCTTAAACCCAACTCCCTACCCTTAGTGACTCCAACCCAATGATCTAATTTCCTTATTTTCTTCTCTAAGCACCTTATTTGCCAACATAGACATCTTTCACCAACTCTTTGTTGTCTAGCAATTCAACTGAATCTCATCTGTTAACTGGCCAATTTCGTCTTTGAGGAGCTTTGCTCAGGGCTTACTCCTGACCCTGCACTAGGGATCACCCCTGGATGGTTTGGGGGACCATATAGGGTGCTGGGGATCAAGTCACCGTCAGCAGTGTGCAAGGTAAATACCCGAATCTGCTGTACTATCTCTCCAGCTCGCCTTTGGCTAATTTTTTTTTTTTAAATCAGGCCATTGTTTTCTTTTTTAACTGATACCTAAAAGTTCTTTGTAAGATATCGCGAACATTATTCTTTATTTATTCTGATGCTGGGGATCAAATGAAAGATTTCAGACATATAGAAATACATTCTACTGATCGGCTAGACCCAGGTCCTTAATTCTGCTATACCTTTGTCCACTAATTTTAAAGGTTTTTTTTTTTTTTTTTTGCCTTTTTGAGTCACACCCAGCGATGCTCAGGGGTCACTCCTGGCTCTGCACTGAGGAATTACTCCTGGCGGTGCTTGGGGGACCATATGGGATATCGGGGATTGAACCCTGGCAAACGCAAGGCAAACGCCCTACTCGCTGTGCTATCGCTCTGGCCCCTAATTTTTAAGTTTTAATGTATTCCTAAAATCATCAATCTTTAAAAAACAAATCCTTTCTTCTCTGAGCAACAGAATGTTCACCTATTATTTTCTTCCTAAGTCTTACAGCTCTGCTTTTCATGTTTAGCAGGGACCCAACTTCTTCTCCATGAGAATCCACTTACAAAACTCTTTTCAGATCCCACTTTTCTATGTCACACTTTTCAGCGGCATGAGGTAAGCGAAAGAAGAGGACTTGACTCTGTTTTACGGGAGGGTCTTTATTTTCAGGTTTTGCGGGACCACACCTAGAGGTACTCTGGGGCAATTCCTGGCTCAGTGCTCAGGAGTCACACCAGGCAGTGCTCTGGGAACCAGGTATTACCAGGGGAAATTTGGGGTCAGCCCAGTGCATGGTGAACACCTTAACCCCTGAGCTATATCCTGGGCGAAGAATGGTCGGTCTATTGTCAACTGATTAAATATAACCAAAGACTAGACACTACTCTAACTTAACATAAGTAAACACGGAAACATTATCTTTACTTAAAAATTTACTTTAAAAACAGGGGACAGTAACTGCTGTCATGGGGAAAGAATGACAGACTTTAAAGAGTAGACCGAGGGCTTTCCGTTACATTTCTAGGACTCTTCATTTGTATGGGGTGTATGGGGAGGGGTGCGAGGGTATGAGGCGGGGAGCATGGCCCCATGTTCAGGGCTTGTCCAGCTCCTGTTCAGAATCCACGAGGGTCACCGTGGCAATTTAGGGGCCAAAGGTAGGGACGGGCTGACAAGGGGCCAGGGATCAGATTTCAGGCCTCCAATGTGCTTAGACACAGGCTTGGAACACTTGTGCCATGTATCCCCCGCTCAGAAAATGTGCCATTTCTTTAATTCTGGAGAGGAAGTGCAAAGAGGGTAGTTCATAATGCGCTTTTAAAAATAATGAGACTGTTAAAATGTTTAACCACCATTAAGGGACAAGAGATTCTACTTCTTAATATTTTTAAATACAGTTAAAAAATAGTTAATATTCAAGATGATGATGCCTTTACCTTTTACTTTTAAATTCCTTAGGGCACTTTTTAGAATACGTCAAGGCTGAAAATCCTGGGTAACTAGGTCTAGAGAGACACATAAGAAAGCATAAACCCCCACAAGCACGTTTACTGGGTTCTGAGATCTGTACTCACTTTCCAGGGTATAAAACACAGGTTGCATATCGATATAGAAAAACTGACCACCAACAAGTAACTTAACCAGTGGAGGATTGCAAACTCAAACGACCCAGATTCTCTCTCTCAAGAACCTCTCCATACAAAGTAAAAAGAGTACTGTATTTCTTATGCTGCAAGGATTTATGGGAAATGAGCGCTATAATTAAACCACACAAGTTACTTACCTAATGTGCATCTAAGCTGAGGTTGCAGTCTAGTAAAAATGTCATCTCTGATTTCATTTAAAGAGGTCTCTATCTTTCTAAATACTTCTGAATTGAGCTTTTTACACTCTCCACCTAAAATTAAAATATTGGGCATTATCAATTTCTCACCAAAATCTGTTTTTCACAGAAAAATAGACATTACTAAGTATCAAAGTTCGCCAGTCAATAATTCTTGTCAGTTAAGTAGCAAAATTTTGCAAAGAATATTAAAGAATACAACATTTTATTCACTCCTCCTCTGTGGCACACCATATATTCCCTCAATATGAGTTTACACTGTGAACTTCCTTCTTCCTGGATAAAATCTTAGTGAAAGCCTTTCTCATTCAAATAACCACAGGATTAGGAAAAGAGCAAAGCCTTCATAGATGCCACTGCTCAAACAGCTGACAGTTTCTCTTAGGACACATGATTCTAACTTATGTTTGAGACACCAAATAATGTAATTCCACTTGGGAACACATGATTACTGAACTTGGGTAGATCACAGGAGCTGATGAATCTGTTAACAAGCCTTAACAAGGCTGTGTTATTTGCTAATATTTTAGTTTCTATTTTTGTCTATAAATGTCGTTTCCTCCTGTTGTTTTTTAAGGAGGGTGTAGAGGAGTCTCCTCATGACAAAGCATTTATACAATTCCACATTCTGCTCCTTCATTAGAACCACTAGGCTTGGGGTAGAGAGAAGGGTAAGGTGGTAGGGTGCTTGCTCTGCATGTGGCCAACCCCAGTTCAATCCTGTCCACTGCAGGGTCCCCGGGGGCAGACCCAGAACAAGCTTGGCGCAGAGCTGAAAAGGGTCCCCCAAACAGAAACAACTCCAGGCTTCTAGCTCAAACACTCCAAAGGAACCTGTTTACTTAATCACTCACTCCCCAACTACCCCCGCCCCCCAAGTATTAATACTACCACAATAAACATCTTTGTTGACTTGTAGTTACTTCTGTATTCTTCTTTACAGAAACTAAAACTCTTAAAGCTGACCTTGGTGAGTTCCACAAAGACCACCAAGGCACAGGCAGCGGAGACATAACCACAGCATCTGCTCTCTATGCTTGTGGGTTTTCAGAGACAGCCGCTGGGAAAACGTTGCTGCAAGTAGCGTTCTCAAGCACCAGGACATTAGCCCTGGGTGTTGAGTCCCAGGTTTTGACTTAAAACACAGGCTATTAATGGCATCCATCTTTCCAACATGCTTTGAGAGGAGATTTCACATGACCCTGGCCTAGAGGACAATCAAACACCGGCACCTACCTGTAGCTGGGCCGAGCTGAGAGCTGTGCAGCAGCTTATTGGCTTCTCTGAATTTTGCAAACAACCTCCGGAACACAGATTCCTCATGGGCACACAGGTCTAGCACTTTGTTTTTGAGCACTTGCAAATGCACCAATGCTGAGAGGATGCAGTCTAACCAACAGAGAGCGTAAGCATTCTCCCACTGCACATACGAAGTCTGGGCCACCACAGCGCCCTCTGAGGACGGTTCTGGCTGAGATGCACAGCCTTCATGCCGAGGCGATGTCTCTCCAGGTCCAGAGACACTGACCCTGGGCGGGGCTCCGTCCACAGCCACCTCCACAAGGTCAGTTTCCAAAATCTCAGTCTGCGCCTTATCAGTCGTTTTAAAGGAATTCTGCTGAGGATGGGCCTGTAAACTCGGCGAGGCTCTGGCACACACCTCTCCTCTATGTACGTCCTTCAAAGCGTGTTCATCATCAGTTTGGTGTTTTGTCTTTTTGGAATTTGCAGAAAGAACCAAATCTTGAGAGTTGGTTTCCAAGACTTTTCTTTTCTGAGGCTTATTTGGAGTGGGACAATCATCCAAATCAGGAGAAATTAAGTTCTGAAGTGATTTAAAGCCCAAAGGGTAGATGCACTAGAAAAATAAAATGATAAAAACTACAAGCTCAAGTTTGATTTTACAATTTCTAAGTCATAAAATTATGTATAAAATTTTAGCACCACTTGATGTGAGAGGGCATAACATTATCAATCTAAATTTGAATGAACGAGGAATAAACCATTTTATTAAAAAAAGGGGGGGTCCCAAAAGAATTGTACTAATTTGAATTACACTAGGGAAAAAGTTAAGAAGGAAAACACATAAAATACCTTTAATAAAATACCTAATGTTGAGCAGATTTAAATCTTTATAATTTTTTTTGGACACCCCCCCCCCGAAGATTGACCCAAGGGCCTCAGCCAAGCAAGGGACATGTTCAGTCCAGGCATTAAGCTACCTCCTCAGTCTAAAGAGTGCAACAGTTGAAACTGTTGTTTAAACTGAGTTGGGGGGAAATAAAAGAACTACGGTAACATTAAAAATCAGGACCAGCAGCCAGAGCTGGGAGGGCACTTGCCTTGCACGTCGCTGACCCGAGTTGGATCCCCATCACCCCACACGGTCCCCATGTACACCAGGAGTGATTCCTGAGTGCAGAGCCAGGAGTAATCCATGAGCATTGCTGGGCATGGTCTCAAAACAAATAAATTTGGGCCAGGAAGGTGGCGCAGGCCCCAGGGCCCATGCCCTGCAAGGACAGGCCCACTCTCATGTGGTAGGAGCTGGCACTGGTGATCCCCGGCAGAGCAGGGCACCAGCAGCACCACATCCCTTGGACCTAGCACTGACCCATCGAGCCTGACTGGCTGAGGATCACTAGGAGCAGCCTCAGGCACCCCGACCACTGGCTGGGAGGTCTAGATCCTTCCCCCAAATAGCAAAAGACAAACAAACAAACAAACACACACACACACACACACACCATTTTTTTGGGGGGTGTGCGAAAGGTATGGGGGATCACAACAGCAACTGGCAACGCTCAGGACATACTGCTGACTCTGCCCAGGGATCATTCTTGGAGGGGCTCAGGAGACCACTGGCAGTGCCTGGGTTTAAACCGGGGTCACATACATGCTAGGCAAATAAATACATTAGGAAAGTCTTTTTGAGTTTTACGGGGTCAGAGCAATGGCTCAAAGGGCTGGAGTACATGCTTTGCATGGGTAGCCCCAGGTACAATCTCCAGTGCCATATGGTTCACCCAAAAGCAAGATGTATGGAATAATTTCAATATTACCAGATTTTGAAATTAGAATATTAATCTGAGGGCATATTAACTTTACATTCTTACTGTATCCAAGAGTCAAAATGACTCAATTTTAATGACGTAAACTTAATCAAACCTCAGGTGCAATAACACAATTTCACTGTAATTTGTCTTATGTGAAAATGAGTAAAATATTTTACAAAAATCTCCATGCCACCTGTCCTCACTGAAAATGTAGTATCACCAATACAGTGTGGCAGACTGCTACATGTTGTATGAACCAAATCCTGAGTATTCACCCGCAATCTCCTGCCTTTTTATAAAAGTCTGGGCCTATCCACTTAACTGGAATGGATGAATGGGTAAGAAAATGTCAACACAGTGTCATTTAGAATTGAGAGGAAACCCTGTTCCATGCAAAAAATATGGAGAGCCTGAGGACAGCGCGTTAACATTAAATTCAAAGACCCTAATAAAAAGATACCCTGTAATCTCTTTTATATGAGGTATTACGGTCCTCACATTTACACAGATAGAAGCAGATCCTGGGTTATTAGGGGCTGGGTGTGGAAGCACAAAGGAAGACAGTTAACGGTGAAGAAGTTCAGTTCTGAAAGATGAAATCTTCCAGGACTCTCACGCAACACTGGGAATAAATACACCTAACAATTTTGATTGGGGAAACAGGAAAATGGTAAAGAAAGTACACTTTCATTATTTTTCTGCAATTAAAATTTAGAACAGTAGTACAGTGGGCGGACAGGAGCCGCAGCACAGTGGGCAGGGCATTTGCCTCAGACGAGGCAGACCCGGGTTCGATTCCTCCACCCCTCTCCGAGAGCCCAGCAAGCTACCGAAAGTATCTCATCCGCACGGCAAAGCCTGGCAAGCTACCCGTGACGTATTTGATATGCCAAAAACGGTAACAAGTCTCACAGTTTGCTGTGAGATGTCACTGCTGCCCACTCGAGCAAACTGACGAACAACGGAAGGGCAGTGCTAGAGTGCTACCGTACAATGGGCAGGGCGCATGCCTTGCACACACAGCTGACCCAGGTTCCATCTCTAGAACTGCAAACTCTTGGCCGAGGTTTCCCTGCACGAGGGGCACGTGCCCTTCGCCTGCCTCCCGCAAGCCCGTCCAAGCCATCCTCAACCACAATGCCGGGACCCTGACTGTCCCCTTACGTAAATGATGCTTTCAGACCTGCCAGGCCATATGGGTCGGGACCCCCCAATACCAAGCACCTGTGTCTCTGCCCTTTCAACCTTCGCCCTAAGCCCTGCTTCCAGTTTATCTTTTTATACCTGACTTGAGAAGTTTCTATTTCAGTTTCAGTGAACACATATCATTAAAATAAAATCTTTTAGCCAGTCTTCCCAAAGAGACAAAGCACTGACACACAAAGCATTAATTTTTTTAGTCTAGACCAACCAACTAGGAGAACTTAAAAAAATAATGCTGGGTGGGAAAAATCTAACATGAGGGACTGGAGAGATAGTGCAGGGAGTAGGGCACTAGGCTGGCATGTCGCCAACCTGGGTTAGACCCCCAGCATCCCATACTGTCCCCTAAGCAGAGCCTGGAGTGATGCCTAAGTGCAGAGCCAGGAGTAAATCCTGAGCACTGCCAAGTGTGAGCCCCCCGCCTCCCCAAATAATCTACCACCAATTTTTAGAGCACTTTTAATAATCATATTCCCTTGAGTAAGGAATAAGAAAACATACCACAGGGTTGGAGTGACAGCACAGAGGGCAGGGCGTTTGCCTTACAGCGGCCGACCCGCCAACTCAGGTTCGATTCCTCCGCCCCTCGAAGAGCCCAGAAAGCTATTAAAAGTATCTCGCCTGCAGGGCAAAGCCTGGCAAGCTACCCGTGACATATTTCATATGTCAAACACAGTAACAAAGTGTCACAATGGAGACGTTACTGGGCCCGCTAGGTAAATTGATGAACGATGGGGGCACAGTGAGAGGACAGTGACAGTAACCACAGTATCTTATATTTGGATAAACATATATAAGGTGCAGTTCAAAGACAAATTATTAAAATGTTCTTTTTAAAAATGAAGAAAGCGGGGCTGGAGGGATAGCACAGCAGGTAGGGCATTTGCCTTGCACACTGCTGACCCGGGTTCGACTCCCAGCATCCCTGAGCACCGCCAAGAGTAACTCCTGAGTGCAGAGCCGGGAGTAACCTCTGTGCATCACTGGGTGTGACCCAAAAAGCAAAAAAAGAAAAAAAAAAAGAAGAAAGCCCAGAAAGAGTTTTCTTTGATGGCACTATTGACTACAAAGCCTTTTCATGAAAATTTTCATTAAGACAAACCAAAAAGGATGAAATGGAGCCAAGCCAGGCTGAAAATGCCCACCCTGAAAGCACAAGGTTGCTGGTTTGATCCCAGCTGCTGCCCATGCCCCAAGCATGGTCCAGGCAATGCTGCAGTGCGAGCAGCTGGGCCCTGACCGCTGAACACTCACACCTACACCAGCACTCCAGCCAGCGACCTGGAGAGCAACGCAACCATGTTGGCTTTGCAAAAGCAGCAACGCAGGGCAAAGGGAAAGGGGAACAAAGGACTGACTAGACCACTAAATAATGAGGGGCTCCAGGTTCAAAGGGGGGACCTGAGGGAGTGTCAGGTTCATCTGCTGCGCTGCATGGTTCCCTGAGGACAGCCAGGTGAGGCTCCCTTCCCAAAACCTATTGTTCAAACTGAAGACTGAGAAATTACAAAAACAATTTTAACAAAACTCTCGAAGGGGTCTTGATCACTTGCCTTCCCGTTACTCATCGATTTGCTCGAGCAGGCGCCAGTAACGTCTCCATTTGTCCCTGCCGTGTTCAGAAGGGTATGGGGTCAGGGAAACCTGGCAGGGAATCCAGGAGTACCCGTCCTGGACATAGGAAACCCTGGGTTTGATGCCCAGACCCTCACCCCAGGGAAAACCAAATCCTCTTAAATGCTTGGAAATACACGAGCTACAATTTTATTATTCATTTTGTTTTTGGTTTCTGCTTTGGGGTCATACCTGGCAGTGCTCAGAATGACTCCTGGCTCTGCACTCAGGAATTACTCCAGCGAGCTTGGGGAACCATACAGGATGCCAGGCGACTAACCTGTGTCTGCCACATGCAAAGCAAGTGCACCACCAGCTGTCCTATGCTTCAGCCCTCTTTATTAAATAAACACTTTGAGCCAGAGTCCAAGGATTAGCGTTGGGGGCAGGAAATGTAACAATGCGTTGGTGAGCTCTTCCTCCATGAGGATCTCTGTTCTCACACAAAAACTAAACAAAACAGCTCTCCGGGCCGGAGGAAATATGGCTCAGTGCTTGGGGTTGCTCCTGGCAGTCCTCACGGACCATGCGGCCCTGGGGACTAAACCAGGCCTCTGCATGCAAAGCAAGCATACCAGCAGGAGGCAGGTCAACGTAAACAGACGATCCAAGAAGGGGCTCTCACATGATTCTTTGTGATTCATCGCTGAAAACACAATGTTCACCGGACTGCAATTTTTACAATACAACTCCCAGAAAGTAGTAATTTAGTTAACTTGAATAATTTGATTCAGATGAGCCAAAGGTATTGGCGAAGCTTAGCTCTAAGGCCAGATGAATATTTCAGCCTTTGTGAGAGATTCAGTGTTTTGTAATTACCTAATCCTACTTTTATAGTATAAAGGTGGCTATATACAATATGGTTGACTGTTACAGATATGTTACAATAAAGTTTTATTTATAGACATTTCACCTGTATTTATAGATTAAGATTAGAATATTTTCTAAAAATTCACGATCACGACCATCCTGTTATTCGTCGATTGCCTCGAGCAGGCCCCAGTAACGTATCCTTCATCCTAGCCCTGAGATTTTTTTTAAAAAGTGCCATATTCAAGGCTCCTTCAGAGTTAGGAGAATGAGACCCTTCATTGTTACTGGTATTTGGC
>JAOXYA010033812.1:0-12873 GCA_028565675.1 Sorex palustris
CTCCCTCCCTCCCTCCCTCCCTCCCTCCCTCACTCCCTCCCTCACTCACTCCCTCCCTCACTCACTCCCTCCCTCCCTCTCTCCCTCTCCCTCTTTGTCTCTGTGTCTGTCTCTCTTTTCTCTCTCCCCCTTTCTTGCTCTCTCTTTCCCTCTGTCTCTCCCTCTCTCTTCTCTCTTTTTCTTCTCTCCTTTTCCCCCACTACGTCCCTCTCACCCCTCTCCACTCCTTCCCTCCCTCCTCTTCTCCCTTTCTCTTCCTCTGGCTCCCATCCTCCCTCTCCCTCTGTATCTGTCCCTCTTTCTTCTCTCCCTCCCCTCCCTCTCTCTCCTCTCCCTCCCTCCACACCCCAGCCTGAACCTGAATTTCTTAACTCCATCCAGAGTTTTCCCGTTGCTGCTTTAGTGCCATGTTCTTGGTGGCCGCCTTGGGGTCCTGGCAGGCACAGAGCACTGTGGACCGGCCCGCAGGTCCCATTGACGCTGCTGCTCTACCTAGAACCAGACCCGGCCACACCCGTGTTCCCAGAGCAAGAGGACAGCCGGGGCCCTGGCCAGTAGCAGCGCCTTAGCAGGGAAATGTCGCATCCTCTAAAGTCCCTGGTGCCAAGGGCCTCCGGAGTAGGTGTGTGTGGGGGGGGGCAGAATGTGGGAACTTGTCCCCCTGGAGCTGCCGAATTAGTGTCAGATCATGTGCTGGGGGCCAGTCCTGATCTCCGTTCGTACAGGGTGCCCAAGAAGGGGTCACTGGTTGGGCGGGGGCTTAGGGGGGTGAGGAAGAGGAAGGGCCCATCACCTGCTTAGTGCGGAGGAACCTGAGGTCAGATGGGTTGAATGACTTGGCCCCGGGTGACATGATAGATCCTCTCACAGAGCCAGCCAGGGAGCAAAGCCATGTGTGTCGTGCTAGAAACTGCTCAGAACTCAGGGACCGTGAGACACCCCCTATCCGAACGCCTGTGCTTCCTGGCCGAACTTTCTATCACTTTTCCTATTCTACCTCATAACTGTGACCACTCACAGGATGCTCTCAGCCCTCCCCAGGGGAGGCGGTGTAAGCCCGAGGGTCCTTCCATCCCTTATCACCTGGTGGTGATGGAGTGAGGTGAGGTGGGGGTGCTGAGGGAAGGCCCTGTTGCCAAGGGGGCCAGGAAGGCTGGACAGCACAGCCTGGGCCTGGCCTCTTAGGAGGGGGTGGGTGAGTGAGCTGGAACTTGGGGCCCTCAGGGAGCAGTGGGGAGGAGGGAGACTGCCTGTAGGGGGCTGTGGTGGTCTATGTACCCTCCATTTGGGGTACAGTTTTGGTCTCTGTGAAACCCCCGCCCAGTGGAGCAGTGCTTGAGGGCACCCTGGAGGGTTTGGGGCAACAGGAGGACCCTGGCTGCTGTCCCCTGTGTTCAGCCCCGCTCAGCGGACAGCCCTCCTCACTCCGGGATGGACCCCAGCTTGGCTCTAGAACGCGCCCCCGTATGTAGGTCGCCCGTCTATCAGCCTCGCTGGACCTTCACCCTGGTTAGTCTTGATGCTACCGGGGCGGGGCTGTGCTGATAAGCACTAGAATAATGACCCAGAGAGCTCACTCTTATAATTGTACCCTGGTCACCTCGAGGGTTGACCACTGAGCACTGAGCCCGGAGAAGCTCCTGATTCCACCAGGTGTGGCCTCAGATCCAAAATAAAGTAAATAAAATATGCCCTGTAGTCCGGCCGCCCATCTGTTTCAAATTTTCGCATAAAATACCTTTATTGCCAAAAATAGATCCTCATGAATGACTCAGGTTCAGGCCCCAGTACTCATGATGCCCTAAGCACCACCAGGAATGGTCCTTTCCCTCTGAAAAAAGGATCAGAGCTGTCCCCAAAGCACAGGACCCTGTAGCAGCCAAGCCTGGTGCCCAGGAGAACAGAGTCAGGTCTCCGGGTCAAGTGCCAGGCTCAGGGTGTGGGCAGGCTGAGTGTCCAAGAAGTGGCCGGGCTCAGTGTCCAGGGTGTGTAGGTTTTAGGTGAAGGCTAGGAGTAGGTGCCCAGGTATGGCAGCACCTGAGGGTCTGAGTCCAGGCCACTTCCTGGAGGGCAGAAAGACTGAAGGGGTGTCTGGGGTGGGGTACCCAGAACGTGGATCTCCTAGCTGCTGTCTTCTTAGCAAGAGTTCGCTTGAATCTGGTTTCTGTAGAAATCTTGGCTCCTGAGTGCACAGGGGAGGCCAGGCAGGAGGAGGGCTGGGCATCCAGGGAAAGCGGTTCCCCTCTAGTGCTCGTCCTTCCTGCTGCCCTCCTGCCTGCGCCCTGGAGGTCTGTGTCCCTGGTCGCCACTGCCCGCGGTTGTGCTCAGGGCTGTGGAAGGCCGCCGCTCACACAGATTCCACCTCTTTCTGATCTTCTCTTCTCAGCACCCCACTTCCAATCCCCCCGAGCCTGCGGCGGCCTGTAGGTGTCTGGCAGAACCTCGAAGCCTGGGAAAGACGCCAGGAGGCACACAGGCACCAGATATGGAAACTGAGGCCCAGGCGGATGGCTGGTGTGCAGCCCCCCACCGCCCCGGCTCCCCAGACCCCTGCCTGGGAGAAGCCGGTCTTTCTGGCTAGATAGATAGGTGCTCTGTGCTGTCAGCCTCGTGGAGGGACTCCAAGGCTGCGGATGCTGAGGACGTGCCCTGGAGCCTGGGATCTACAGCCGTGATCTTCTATAGTGCCCGCTGCCATGCCAGGTTCCTGCTCCCATCCAGGCCCCACCAGACCACTGGAATCAGGCACAGCCAGGTGGGCCAGATTGGCCCCAGCAGTGCCGATTCCCAGACAGCCAAGGATCGGGACTGTGGGGCTGGCTCTGTGGCAGAGGGCATCCGCTGCAGGCGTGAGACACTGGGTTCTGTCTCTGGCATGGCAAAAAAGGTGGGGGGGGGGAGAAAGAATTGGCTGCGCTTTTGTAGTTGGATGGATGGTGATTGGGCTCAGGCTGCAGTGGGTGCCTCTGTAGTCCGTGCCTGCCGGCCTCTGGTCCCCTTTGTGCTTTCCTCCTGGGCTCTCCCTGTGGGCTGTCCTCTGCTCTGAGAGCCCCTGTCCTGTCCCAGGGGCTGGGTAGGAACTGTGGAAGCACATTGTTCTCATTCTCCTGGCAGCTCTGCCAGAACCCTGAAGCTGCTTGAGACTCCTGACCCTGGAGAATTTTTATTTATTTTGTTTTGGTTTATTTGGAGCCGGGGGAAGCACACCCAGCGGTGCTCAGGGCTTGCTCCAGGTTCCACGCACCGGGATCTCTCCTGGCGATGCACAGGGGACCATGTGGGATGCCAGGGATCGGACCCGGGCTGGCCGCGTGCAAGACAAGTGCCTTCCCCGAGCCATGGCATCTCTCCAGCCCGGTGGCACTGGAGAATTTGTGACTGCCCCCGTTGAGTGGTATGTGAGCGTACATTCTGTAATGAAAGCATTTGAAATTACAGGTAAGGAAACCAAGACAAGTAGGCTAGCACAGCCTTCTATGAAAAGCCAATTAAAGGGTCCACCAGGGACAGAACAGAACATTTGCGACAGAACATTTGCCTTGTAGGATTGTAGGAGTGAGGCTCTGAGTTTTATTCCCTGCTCTGCAAAAAAAAAAAAAAAAGGCAAATTCTAGGAGTTCTTATACAAGCTGCACAGGATAGGACAAACAAACTTCTAGAAGCAGGGTCTATCCCTACCTTGGCTCGCTGCCCTCCAGTTTCTCCCCAGGACCCCCAACATGTGCCTCCCTCCCAGCGGGGGGCACCCCGGCTGGCTGGAGCCACACAGCCCACCCAGAGCCAGCGGGCTCAGCAGAGCTAGCCACGGCCTCTGCACCAGATTCTTCCTATACGTCATGCCTGGCAGAGCCAGCGAGGGAGTCACTGCAGGCTCGTGATGGGGGCACGAGGCTGCCCCCCTGCCTAGGCCAGTGTCCATGTCGTGTCCCCAAGGCCTCTTGTCCTCCCACCACCCTGACACGGTGGGCTGACTCGGGAAGGGACGAGAATGGGATCCGCCTTTTCTCCCTTGGATGGGGACCTGGGAGAACACCATCTGGCTTCTCGCTGTCCGCCGGCCCCCATGCCCTAGGTCAGCGAGTCGGTGGCTTCTGTCCTTGCTGGACCTTTGGATTGAAGGTCACAAGAAGACACACACCTCCAGAAGCTGCTGATGGGGCCTCCCGGTGTCCCAGTGCCTCTGCGGAGACCTGGCCAAGGGTGACTCAGGACAGCTTAGAGGCACGACCCTCGTCACCGCCCCGATCGGCCAGCCTCCCAGGCCCAGATCTGATGAACCGTCTGATGCTGCCAGCTCTGAATTTCCTTCTCCTGCAAATCAGCCAGAGCACCAGCTCCCATCTGGGGTGGTACCAAATGTGCAGTTTGACCTTGGCCCTGGCTCTCTCAGTTATATAGTCACCAGCTACGTTTTTATTTCAAAAGAAGGGGCCGGAGAGGCAATGCGGAGGCTAAGGCACTTGCCTGGTATGACTGACCTTGGTTCAAATCCCTGTAGTACAGAGGAGTGTCCCCATAATTAATAAAAGGGGGAGGGCTCCAAGAGAGATGGCTCAAGGGGGAGCCCTGATTGGCCCCCTGAGAACTGCTAGGAGTGTACCCCAGGCACTCTGAGATGTGGCCTCCCCACCAAAAATAAATAAATAAATAAAAAAGGATGGGACTGGGGGTGACTCAGGGACAGAACTCTTGCTTGCATGTATGAGGCTTTGGCTTTGATCCTGGGGACCATAAGAATAAAAGATTATATCAAGTCATACACATTCTCCGCCTTGTACAGATGAGAAAAAAGACAGGAGGAAAAAAAAAAAGAAGAAGACAGGAGGCTCGTAGGCACACAGTGGGGTGGCCACAGTGCTTGTGACAGACAACCCGGGTTTGAACCACAGCTTCCTTCCCGTTTACTGGGTCGGACACTCCTGGACACAGCCAGCCTGGTTTCTGTGTGTCCTACATCTCTTGTTTGGCAGTTGTTTGGGGCTCCTTTGTGTGCATGTTTTATCCCATCAGAATTCAAAGGTGGGGGCCGGAGCAATAGGACCGCGGGTAGGGCATTTGCTTTGCATGCGGCTGACCCAAATTGGATCCCTGGCATCACATATGGTCCTGTGAGCACCTCCAGGAGTAGTTTCTGAGTGAACAGTCAGGAGTAACCCTTGAGCATCACCAGCTGTGACTCATAAAAAAAAATTTTTAAAAGAAGAATTCAAAGGCACACAAGAGGGTCTGGTGATGTGCTCAGTGGTAGAGCATATACTTTGCCTGTATGAGGCCCTGGTTTCAATTCCCTGGTACTGAAAAAAAAAACAACAAAATTAAAATTTTAAATATTATAGAAAGGGGCCCGAGAGATAGTATAGTGGGTAGGGCTCTTGCCTTGAGCATGGCCAGCCACTGGATAAACACCAGAACTCAAAGCCAAAAAATAAATGTCCATTAAGAGAGAGGGGTGAGGGGCTGGAGAAATAGTGAAGCAGGTAGGGTATTTGCCTTGCACGTACCCAACCCAGGTTTGATTCCTGGCACCCCATATGGTTCCCTGAGCATCTCTAGGAGTGATCCCTGAGAGAGAGAGAGAGAGAGAGAGAGAGAGAGAGAGAGAGAGAGAGAGTGGGCTAGAGCGATAGCACAGAGAGTAGGGCATTTGCCTTGCACGCGGTCAAACTGGATTCAATTGGGTTCAATTCCCAGCATCCCATATGGTCCCCTGAGCACTGCCAGGAGTTATTCCTGCGTGCAGATCCAGGAGTAACCCCTGAGCATCGCCAGGTAGGACCCAAAAAGAAAAAGAAAGAGAGAGAGAGAGAGAGAGAGAGAGAGAGAGAGAGAGAGAGAGAGAGATGAGGCAGAATAAAGATTGTACCAGAGGCTACATAAGAACAGGGGTGCAGAGTCATGGGCACTTGGGTGATAGAGAGATAAAGGTGGACATCAATACCATAAACTCGTCCACTACCCTAACCATGCTACCTAACATTGTGAGGGCAAAACTGATGCCATGACAAGCTGCAGCTAACATTAAGTCTCAACTTGGCCTCAGTTTTCATTTCCCCGGAGCAGGACTTGCAGTTGCTGGTAAACTCCCAGTTGAGTAATTTGCCGAGATAAGGAATTGGGCAGTTGGGTCTGGTCACTCATGAGGGGTCACTGTTCCCTCCTTAGAAACTGTTACTAGCACAGTGGGTAGGGCGTTTGCCTTGCACACAGCCGACCTAGGTTCGATTTCCAGCATCCTATATGGTCCCCCGAGCACTGCCAGGAGTAATTTCTGAGTGCATGAGCCAGAAGTAACTCCTGTGCATTGCTGGGTGTGACCCAAAAAGCAAAAACAAACAACAACAACAAAAAAGAAACTGTTGCTAACCATTGCCTAAGCTGACCTCCATTGTAATTGGACCAATGCTAAAAATAGACCAGTACATAAATGGCTTCTTAACTCTGAACCTTAGATAAACTGCTTGTGATTTGGAGTCAGGGTCCTTGTCGAGACTCCACTGCATTGGATGAGATTAGAACCCTAGCTCGAGCTAGTGCTGACTAGTAACAAAGTTCCTTAGCTTTTGCATTTGGTGTGTGGACTTGGTTTCTCTGCAATTGGGAAACTGAAACTCGGGCACAACAACATACATATATTTAAATGACTGGGGGATGAAAAAAAGGAACCACCTGAATATTTTAGCACCTGAAAAAAAAAGTCCATTAAGAACCTGGGGTGCCTGGCAGGTGAGGTGGTGGGTGGAAGGAGACAGGAAGGGGGTGTGTCCTACCCCAGAGAGGGACAGTTCGGGGTGTCTCATTCTGACTCTGCCTTTCCAGGTTTCGGATACTGGATGTGGCTGGTGCCACCCCTGAACTGTGGGCATGGAAGAAGCTCTTCTGTGCCTCCTTGTTCAGATGGAGAAACAGAGGCACAGAGAGACTGCGGAGACGCAGTCCAGCTTGTGCCCTCTGACACTGGGCTCAGGAAGGGCTGCAGGGAGGGAGCAGGAGGGGACGATGCAGTGGCTGTGTGGCTCCCTTCCTTGTCCCCTCTGATGGTTGGCACTGCTGTGGGACCCACGCCCAGCAGGGCTGGGGAACAACACCGGGGACCCACCTAGGTAACGCCCATGAGTTCTTGGAGCCACATTCCTGGCTCCCAATCCTTTGATTGGAGGTAGAGACCCCAAAGCTCAGGTCAGAAGTGGGGGTGCACGGTTCCCCCAGGCTGTGTCCCCAGGTCCCTCAATTTGCCACCTTTGCAGATGGATCCGTCCACACAGCAGATGTGGACTTTCTGGGAGGACACACAGAGGCGGGCAGCTCTGTGCTGACGGCTGGGGAGAAAACGAAGGTTTTGGAACCAGGCACCCAGAAGCCCCCAGAGCAGGAGGCCGAGGCCAGGTGCTGGTCACAGACACCTCACCTGAGCGTCTGTTCTCTGCCCTGCGGTGTGGTGGGATGAAGGCCCACAGTTGGCCAGCGCGAGAGGACTGGGGGGAGCACCCCGGGAGGCGGTGGTAGGCTGTACCATTCCCTTAGAATCAGCACCCCAGTGGCGAATCTTCTTCCCTTGGGTGGGTTTAATTTTTGAGGTAGTCAAGGTCGTTTGGCGGCAAGGGGAGGGAATTAGCTGGGTGACAAAGCTGAGCCAAGCGATTTTTGATTACAAAGAGAAGCGAGCCTGGGCCTTGCTCCCCCGCTCATCTGGTCTGCGGGACAGCTCCCAATGCGAGCTCCAAAAAAGCATCACTGGGTTATGGGGTGTGGGGGGGGGAGAGGGGCCCCAGGTGACCCCGGGAGGGGACAGCTCTCGCCCGGGTGTGTAAGTGGCAGGCAGTGACAGTTACTTTCCTGGCCTCAGGTCACACCATGCTGCTCCTCACCAGCTGCTGAGTTGATGGGGCTCATGGAGGTCTCCAGGGGACCCCAGGTCATGCTGGCCAGGGTCAGACACAGGCCCTGCCCATGTGGAGGAGCTGATGGCTCTGCAGCTGCCTGTGACCTTCATACTCTCCTGCCAGCTACACATGATCCAGCAGAACTGCACTGCTTGTGCCAGGAGCCCACTCAAGGGAGAGTCTGGTTGGAGGCAGAAGAGGGGCACCCCCACAAATCAGCCCAGTGGGGCGACCCTAAAAATGGGCCCTGAACTCTCTCTCCTGTGCTACCATCCCCTGGCCCTTACCTTCTGGATGAATCTCTGGAAACCCCTTCTGCGAAAGGCATATATATATTTTTTTAAATTTTTTTTTTTAATGTAGAAGTACTTCTTGCTCAGCAAACTACCGAGAGTATCTCGTCCTCATGGCAAAGCCTGGCAAGCTACCCGTGATGTATTCAATATGCCAAAACACAGTAACAATAAGTCTCGAAATGGAGATGTTACTGGGCCCGCTCGAACAGATCGATGAACAACGGGAGGACAGTGCTACAGTAGAAATACTACTTTTTATTCAGCCATTGGTTATGCTGATTGCATTGGGCATAAACTCCACATTACTCTTTTTTTTTAATTTTTAGAAAATATTTTTAATTGAATCTTTGTGAGCTAGACCATTATAAAACTGTTCATAATTGGGTTTCAGTCATACAGTGATCCAGCACCCTCCCCCCACCAGTGTACATCTCCCACTGCCAATGTCCTCTGTTTCCCCACCACCAATCCTAACACCCCACCCCCCAAACCCAGCCTCCCTCTATAGGAGGCACTTTCCTTCTTGCTCTCTCTCTCCCCTTTTCCTTCTGTGCATTATGGTTTGCAATACAGGTGCCAAGAGGTCACGGTGTTTGTTCAGGGCATTCAGTATTTTTATCAGGATGGTAAGGCTGGAGTAGCTTTCAATTGGGTGGCAACTTTGAGATGTGAATGTGACTGCCGAGGCTTCGGGAAGTACAGGGAGGTGGGGGGGAGGTATCCTATCCTGATCCTGAGAAATCCTGAAGATTTTGGTCACAAAACCTGCATACTTGAATTTTCAGCAGATTATATCTTGGTAAGGTCCATCCTAAGATGATGGAGTCAGGCCAGGGTATGGCAGTGATTTTGGAGTGTGGAAGCAAGTGACTGCTGGGGGCTCTGTTTGGGCGGGCACCAGCCAACCCACCCCTCTCCGATTTACCCCGGTCTGTTCAGCCATGCACAGGTTCAAGATTAACTGTGGTTTTTGATCTCTTCCAAGATTTATCTATGTGTCTCTGAAGCAAGCTGGGTAGTGGAGCTTGCATGCTGGCGCTGGAGTTGTTTGGTGGATATGACTGCCAATGATTCCAAGAACATAGGGAAGTGGGGGGAATAGCCCATCCCAACTCCGAGAAAGCCTGGAGATTTCAATCACAAAACCCACATACCTGAGTTTTCAGTAGATGATATCTTGGTGAGGTACATCCTGAGATGGTAGAGTCAAGCCGGGGCTATAGTGGCAATTTTGGATTGTGGAAGCAAGTGGCTGCTGGGCACTCTGCTTGGGTGGGCACAGGCCAACGTGTCCCCCTTAGATTTACCCTGGTCTGTTCAGCCATGCACGGGTCAAAAAACTGGCTTTTGATCTCTTGTGAGATTTAGTTATGGTTCTCTGATGCAAGATCGGTAGTAGAGCTTGTATGGTGGTACTGGAGTTGGTTTGTGGGGGACTGCCAGTGCTTCCAGGAGTACTGTGAAGTGGGGAGAGGTGAGGAGAGAAGGCAGAGATTTTTGAAGTTTTGAGTAAGGAAACAGCAAATCACCACCCCCTGATTTGGGGAGAAAGGCAGAGCCAGATGGGGTGGGAACCTCAGAAGGGTGGTGGGTGGTGGCTCAGCTGGCAGGCTGCAGACCTCGGACAGGAGGTCACAGTGGACGGAAGGATGGGCCTTGGTGACCTCACTTAGAAGTTCAGGCCATGAGTGGGTTCCACTCTGGCACTGCAAAAAAATTAAAAAGTGTTAATTGTTTAATGGCTTGATGCTGCTTCTTGGTTTTTTGTTTGTTTGTTTGTTTGAGGGGAACACACCCATTGGTGCTCAGGGCTTACTCCTGGCTCTGCACTCAGGGATCACTCCTGGCAGACTCAGGGGACATCTTGGGTGTTGGGGATCAAACCCCATCTGGCTGTGTGCAAGACAAGCACTTGCCCTACTGTACTATAGCTCTGGTCCCTGGTGGTTCTTTTAGGTATTTTTTTCTCTCTTCAACAAAATCGTCATGTTGTATGGGTTCCCAGAGTTGGTTTATGCGGTTCATGGGGTTTATGCTGTGAGACTGGAAATCGGGGCAACCCTGGCTTAGAGCTCAGGTCTCTACAGGCTGAACCACAAGGCAGAATCTAGTGTCTTCTTTGGTCACCTTTGCAGGAGCCAAAGCCAGGAGCTGGGCTGGTCTTAGGGCAGCCCCTCGGCCCACCGCACAGCTCAGAGGCAGCTGATTCTGAGGTGCAGATATGGGGGTTGTCTCTGCTTTGCTGAGCGAGCGCCCCCAGAGTGTGTGAGGCCACTCTGGATCCTCAGGGTGCTGGGCTCCTGCAGGGACCAGCCTGCTGGATGCTTGGAAGAAGTGATGGTTGCATTCAGGTACAAACCCGCAGAATGGAGAGAAGTGCCTGAGTGCAGGGACCCCACAGCTGTGACACGGAAGGAAGAAGTTAGCTGACAGTCCCTCAGGAAAGTACCCGCCTTCTTCCTCCTCATCCCCATCTTCTCAGCCAGAAGGACTTCAGATTAAAGCCCAAAGTGAGGACCTGGGCCAGAGTACAGCGGGCCAGGCATTGCCTTGCGTGCGCTGACCCGGGTTCAATCCCTGGCACCGTAGATGCCCCAGATGTCCCCTGAGCCCACCAGGAGTGATCCCTGAGTGCAAAGCCAGGAGTAATCCCTGAGCACCAATGAGTGCGTTCTCTCCAAACAAACAAAAATCCAAGAAGCAACATCAAACCATTAAACAATTAACCCTTTTTATTTTTTGCAGTGCCCATGCCATGCCAGGAGTGATCCCTGAGTGCAAAGCTCCCAATACTTCTGGGTGTGGCCCAGTAACCAAAATAGCAAACACCAAGGGTGAGGGGGCACCCCTGGTCTGTTAGCTTGAAGAGTGCCCCGCTCTGTGTTCAGCCAGGGCACTGGTGTGGGCTGAGATCACAAACTCTGGTCCTCACCTGCAGTGCTCCCTGCCAGCTTTGGGGAACTCGTGATTTGGGGGGAATGGTATTCTCCAAGGAAACGGAATGACTAGAATGTGTGCTGCATAGACACAAAAGTTTGTATATGTGTATGTCCATGCATGTGTCCTGCTATGGGTATGCTATGTACACACACACACACACACACACACACACACACACACACACACACACAGGAATGAATTTGTGGACTGTGGAATCTGTCAGGTGAGTGAACACCAAAGCCTGTGGACCAGTAGGACCAGGGACTGTTTCCATTGCAGATGCCAGCAGGATCCAGACCCAGGACGAGCTGATGCTTAGAGTCCAGAAGTGCTAACCGAAAGCTCTTATCCCAGTCTGGAGGAATTCTCTCCTGTGCTGGAGAAAGTTGGCCTTTGGCTCTTCAAGCCCTGCAGCTGATTGGATGAGGCTCACCTTTGTGGTGAGCGCAATCTGCTTCACTGAGTTTGCCGATTTTCTTTTTTTAAAATTTCTTTGACTTTTGGGTTCTTGAGGGCTTGGCTCTGTGCTCATAGGTTGTTCCTGGTAGTGCCAGGGATCAAATACTCAGCCTCCCATAGGCAAAATATGCATTGAGCTCTGTCTCCAGATCTAGCCTGCCATATCAGTGGTCACCTCTGGAAACACCCAGAATAACATTGGTGAAATACCTGGACATCTCATGGGCTGGTCGAGTGGACACATAGCATCACACTGATCAGAAGAGTCTGGGGGGGCTCTCTTGTCCTCATTTGGACTCTCCAGGGTGCAGGGATGCAGGAAAGGCAGGAGAACCTGAACTGGAGGGAGAGAAGCTGATTTGTATGTTCACCTGGTGTTTTCCTGATTTCTGTGAGCAGAGCACTCTGTGTGTACGCATGCGTATGTGTGTATGTGTGCATGTGTATGTGTGCATGTGTGTGCATATATGTGTGCGCATGTATGTGCGTGTATGTGTGTGCATGTGCTTGTGTGTGAACACATGTGTATGTGTGTGCATGTGAGTGCACATGTGTGTGCACATGTGTGTGCATGTACATGTGTGTGCATATGTGTGTATATGTGTATGCATGCACATATGCATTTTGTGCATGTGTGTATGTGCACGTGTGTGCATGTGTATGTGCATGTGTGTGCTCGTGTATGTGTGTATGTGTGCATGTGCACATGTGTATGTGTGTGCATGTGTATGCACGTGTGTGCTTGTGTGTGTGCATGTGCATGTGCACGTGTGTGTATGTGTGCATGCACACATGTGCGTGTGTGCGTGTGCATGTGTGTGCGTGCATGAATGTGCATGCATGTGCATCCATGTTTGTGCGAGTGCATGTGCACATGTGTGTATGTGTATGTGTGCATGCACACATGTGCGTGTGTGCACGTGCATGTGTGTGCGCGTGCATGAGTGTGCATGTGTGTGCATGCATGTATGTGTGTGCACGTGCTGTGCATGCACGTGTGTGCAAGTGTGTGTGTGCACTCATAAGTGTACGTGCCCATGGATATAACTGTACCTGTTAGTACAGCTGGGTGCTCACCTGGGACTTGGCATTGCCTTCGAGATGCCCTGGGCAGCATCTGTGTACGTGCACTCACACCACATGTGTGTTCCTGCATTGTTTAGTACATTTCAGCTATATTGTGCCCCCGGGCAGGAAAAGTAGCACAGCAGATAAGGCATTTGCCTTGCATGCACTGACTGGGTTTGACCCCCTACATCTCACCAGGAGAGATCCCTGAGCACCGAGTCAGCAGTAAG
>JAOXYA010033837.1:0-12873 GCA_028565675.1 Sorex palustris
CCTCCATTTTGAGACTTGTTGTTACTGTGTTTGGCATATCGAATACGCCACGGGTAGCTTGCCAGGCTCTTCGAAAGGGGCGGAGAAATCAAACTTGGGTCAGCCATATTGTCTGCATGCAAGGCAAATGCCCTACACATTGTGCTATCGCTCCAGCCTATGTATACCAGGTATATATTGGTTTTGGCCCATGGTTTACTCCTGGATCTGCTCTCAGGGGTCACTCCTGTATGTGCTGGGGTCCTATGGGGTGCAGGGTAACCTGATACAATCAAGAGTCCTACCCATTGTACTACCTCACTGGGCCTTTTCTGACATTTTTGTTTCTTTCTCACAAATATAGGGGAGTGTGCTAACAATACGCAAGATTTGAGGAAAGGGGTTCGGGTTTTGTTCTTGGTTATTTGGGGGGCGGTTGTTTGTTATTTTGCTATTATGTCCTTTCAACTCTTTTTTTGTCTATTCCTATCACTTATATGTTTATTTTCATATTTTCTCCCATAGGTGTAAAAGAATATGTTTTCCCTATTATTTAAAAGTAGAACATTCCTGTGAAAACTTCAGTAAACTCAAATAGTGTGTTATGAGCGCAGTTGTTCTTCCCTTATACGTAAAATTTTGTAGGATTCCCCCAAATCTAGCAAATCATACAAAATAACACATAAAACTTCAAAGAACTATCATGTAATAAAAACAGGAGTATCGTGCTACACAAATGGTATATATATGTATATATATATATATATTTCTGGGTATGGAATTGGGCAGGGCCACTCTGTACACTAATGTCAGTGTCTCTATAAAGCTTGTTGCAATACAAGTTCTGAATGTGAGATTCTTATTTTTTCTCTTGTCAGAAAAAGATAAAATTTCTCTTTGGATTTCTTTGGTTTAGTACAGGCACTAAATAGTCTTTTATAAAATAGGACATAAAACAAAATACTTAAAAAACATTTCAATAGTGGAGGACAGCTGTGTTTAGATAAGTAAATTTGATCTTACTGCTCTCATGTCCACTTTTTCATTGTTTTGCTGCATTTTATTTTTTATAAAAGTTCTATTTCTTCATTAGTCTCTATAATAAGGCTTATATTTCTCTGTGATTTGAGAGTCAGAAAGTATTTTAAAGGTGTAAGTTTATTTGATCTCTTATTGTCTAGTTTTCACTCTCGGAGAACCCAGCAGGCTACCGAGAGTATCCTGCTCACACGGCAGAGTCTGGCAAGCTCCCCGTGGTGTATTCGATATGCCAAAACCCAGTACCAATGATGGGTCTCATTCCCCTGACACTGGAAGAGCCTCCAATGTGGCACTTGCTAAAATCTCAGGGCTAGGATGAATGGAGACGTTACTGATGCCTGCTAGAGGAAATCAGTGAACAATGGGATGACAGTGATAAGTGATACAGTGAAGTTTATTTGGATTATTTGCTTTGGGGACTTATTTTTGTAGTTTGGATTTATTATGATCAGAGATGATAACAATATTATTTAATTCTGAGGATAGGGTTTTTATTTTTATTAGTATTTCATAATAATCTTTGAATATTTATGAAAATATGCCTATCTACTATAGATATACATATTTTCATCTCCACGAACTGAATTCTGAAAATCCTATAGAAAGTCAAGTATCTCAGGCCAATATTACTAATTTCTTTTTGTTTGCTTGCTTGATTTTGTTTTGCTTTTTATCACAGCCAACAATGCTCACGGCTTAATCCCGACTTTAAACTCTGGGATCATTCCTCATGGTGTTCAGAGGACCATATGGGATGCTGGGGATCAAACCTGGGTTAGCCTTGTGTAAAGCAGCTCCTTTCCCTTTGTATTATTTCTCCAGTTCCAATATCATTAATTTCAATGGAAAACACTAGGCTACTTAATACTCATTCATATCAAAGTAACTTTTTTCATTAGATTATACGAAATCTTATTATATAGACATAATTCCCTCAATAGTCAAGTCAAACACAATTTTAAAAGAGAATTTCATCTATTCTTTAAAATGTTCTTTTTTATTAATAACGATCTCTGGCCATGCATTGAAAGCATGTAAATAAAATATAAAGCATAATATTAATAATTTATATGATCAATCTTTAATACAAAAGTAGAAAAATGGAACAGAAAAAGAAATAAATGAAATCTTCTTTTAAGAACATATATATATATTTAATGATTGCATGGTATTATTACTAATTTTGGATATTGTGAAAGTTGACATAGCATATACCAGTATCAAACTCAAATATTATTGCATAGTTTAACTTTTGAGATCTTTGTAGATTGAAGAATATTGAATAAGTAAAGCTCTTTAATTATATTCTCATAATCCTAAGAGTACACTTTAAAACTTTTCATTATTTAACTATTTGATATAATAAAGAATCTAATACTTGGAGCTGGAGTGACAGCGCAGCAGGTAGAGCGTTTACCTTGCACAGGGCCAACCAGTTTCTAGTGCCAATATCCCATATGGTCCCCCAAGCACTGCCAGGTATGATTCCTGAGTTTAGAGCCAGGAATCTGAGCATCACCGGGTGCGAACCAAAAAGGAAAAATAAAAAGAATGTAATAGTTTCTTTCTATAATAATCTAACAAAACATTTTATTATTATGTAATTCATATTATAAATATCAGTTATTGCTGAAAACATAAACATTAATGCTCACTATCTTCTACCATATATTTAAGTACATTACAATATTTAACAAAACATTTCTCTTTTACAACTTTTTCTTTAAATTCCATTATGGATATTTTTACTATTACCTGCCTTGATTTCTTTTTGGTACTCCAATTTCATTTGCTTCATTTCTCATAACTGCACAACATGGATGTTTTTACCCTAGAGTGAGTCTGCTTTTGATTAAATTATGTTTTAATTTTTGCTACTGAAAAAAATGCTTTTGGTTACATTTTTTAAAATGTCTGCCTTAAAGAAAATACAGGTTATTTGTAATTAATTACCTTGTATTTTCTTTTCTATGACATATAGAAATTTATTTAGCATACCATTTAGAAAATTATATCAATTGAAGATTTTAAGGTTTTAAGATTTTAGAAATAAACTTACTGTTTTATTTGTTAAAAATTAAAATATATTGATTTCTCTTTGTATAAAATAAGTATCATAAATACATCCAACTTCATCACATGGTTAAAATGTGGTTTACTATAATCCCTCATTTTAGGTTTTACTGCTTACTATTTCAAAAAAAATACTGGACACTTGTAACCAAATTAGCAACATTTATCATTGGATGGCATTATTATATACCATGGACACTAGGCTTGCACAATCTCATCATTATTGGTTTTATTTTCATCCATTTATTTTTTTACTTTGATTTATTCCATAGACTATACAAACTATTTTGAGTAATTTTTACTTCAAAGTTCTAGAATTGAGTAGAATATTTCTTAAGAATTATTACAGTTAGAATTCTTTCCCACTGCTTCATTTGTGTTCTCAATTCTTGTAGAATTCTCATCATCTTTCTACTCAGAGAACTGTGGGTATGATTACTCCATTGTTTACTGAAATAAGAGGGTACAGAAGAATGATACTAGATGAATATTTTGCCTTTATTATCATATATTTTTCCTATCTGGATTCTTAAAATTTTTACATGAGAGCTCTAAGTCTTCCATTTTTGTAAACCTAATTTTTTTGATACACTTTATTATGGAATTAAAATATTTAATAGATTTGGAAAGGATATTTTGTTTTTCAATTTTCTGTTTTTTTACTGATGTGATTACCTACTACTTCTGTAAAAAATAGAAAAGTTATACAAGTAATATAGTCATTCCTTTTTGCTTTGTGTTTTGCAATTTTCAAATATGCTAGTGTAGCACATTTAATTTTAACTAAAATTCAAATTCCTATGCATTGATTCTGACTTGTCTTCAATGTGTTTTTTCTAATCATAGTTTCTCCTGACTACAAATTACTCCTTTATTTCATACTTTAAATGTCATTACAATTTTATTTGCACTGAACCTACCTCTCTGCTTGTTGAAATTCTGTCTGAACTCTAACGCCTATGCAAATATTGCCTCCTCCAAAATTTCTTCTCTGGTTTTTCTTTAGTCACCGTGATTTACAATAGATTTTAACCCACAAACCCCGAAATCCACCCTTCACCCTGCCCTAATACACACACACACACACACACACACACACACATGACTTTATAAATATGACTTAATCCCAAATTGAGGGAGCTCTCAATTATAAATTCTTTAGCCAATAGTTTTTACACATTCTGTCTTTCCTCTCAGGTTTTTGCTTCATTCGGAGATGTTCAGTGATGTGGAAGTATCTTAGACCATGAGATGATGCCACATGTGACCCTCCTGCCAACATTTGTTTGTCGGTCTGTAGTTCTGTAGACACAGATCAAGAGCTCTGAGCTCTTGCTCCCAAATCCAACCTTACAATTTCAGTTAGAACTTCAGTAGAAATTTCTTGCTCTTCTTCTAACAAAGAGATAGTTCTACTACTCATACATTTCTTTCTTTTCTTTGTGCTTTTCTCAGAAAAAAAATTGTATGTTCTGATTAATATTCAAATTGCTTGTCTGTAGTTCTGATCTCTAGCACAAAAATATAAATTTTCCAATGCTGGGGATTCTGCCATATTCATCTGTTTGTATTGGTTTATCTTGCTTTCTAATAAAATGACACATATCTAGCAACTTAAAACACACAAATGATCATCAGGGTCCTGCCATAATCCCACAAGAAAAGTGAATCCAATGCAAGCATTCACAGGACTGACCAGGCCCCTGGTTGGCCTTAAACTTAGAGTCATATACAGATTCTGGGGTCAGTTGTTCAGAGTCAGTTCAAACTATAGGACTAAAGTAACTCTCTGGTCTTGAACAAAAGAATAAAGGTCTGAGATCCTCATTATCCCATTTAAATTATTGTAACAGAAATAGTCATGATAATATTACTGTTAATATTATTGATAACAATAACAATGTCTCCCTCTGGTAGACAGTCACAGAGCCAGAAGATGGCAGAGCCTTCTCTCCTAGCTTTGCTGACTCTTGACCTGGATTGACCCACATGAACTTGAAGTTTCGGTACTGAACACCTTTCTTTTCACTGCCTCAAACAGTCATAGCACCCGGGACAGAACTACAAAGAAAAGCCCACACACCACATTTCTGGGTAGTTACAAACTACAAATCAAGCTAAGTACTGTCAGAACTAAGTTCTTTCCTCCTACTTTGACCAGTGCATCTCTATTATGGCAAAAATAGAAAAGGAGGTTGAACAGTTAGCTTACACTGTCTCTCTTCAAGTGGGGACAACTCTAGAAGCCCCTCCCCTGGCTATAGAGCACCCTAAAGTCTGGGCCGAGGACTCAGTTGTAGCCATAGTCAGTCATCTTCCCCTTTACCCGTTCTTCCTGTTCTCTTCCTTACACAAGTGTCTCCTGAATACATGTTCCTAGGAGCCTGGCTTATAAACAGATTCTTGGGGAATCAGATCCAAAATAATCCCCAACCCATCTTTGGAGACATGGAATCTTTCTTCTATGAATTTCCCCCTTCAAAGGTTCTTCTCATCTGAACCATTATACCTGGGTCCCTTCTCTGGGGTATGCTGGTCCATGTCCCTGGATTTCAAGACTGTAACTCTGGTTCAGGAAGCAAATACTACAGTTACCTCTTTATTCGAGCCATGCAGTTTATCCTCCTCTGGCAGCGAGTGACACGAGTGTTCCCACTTGGGAGGGCCAGGACTGTGTGTCAATCACTCCTAGTACTTAAAAAACATTTCATTATGTGCCAAGAGCCTCCCTGTGTCATTTGTTGGCCAAATTTTGGGAGACTTTATTATCACACATATCACCGGAGCTTATTATTTCTCAACAGATTGGACACATTTCAAGGTTAATAAAAATGTTCTCACAAATTGTTATTTTGAAAATGATTGAAGGAAATGTCCCACTCAAAGCATATGTTTGACCTTTCGGGGGAGGGAAGGAAAAATTAATGCTCCTAGAAGCCTCATACAGTTCTTCTGACAGTTCAAATTGTATAATGAGCCTTGTGTTGCTCTAAGCACCACCAAGACTGGTGTTCCTTTCCAAGTATCTCCTTCCACATGTACCTTTCACCTTAGATAACAATGATGATAATCATGGAGTAATGAGACGTAGCATTTTTAAGTCAGGCCCAGTTCTATGTACCTTATATGTTATTGCATTTACAACAATCCATGTAAAAAACAGAGATTTAGAAAATTAAATAACTTTCCTAAAATCACAGTGTAAGTGGTAGAATCCAGATAAATATCTGGCTATGTCTGTCTCAAATCATCTCAATACACTCATCTTTGGCTACAGTTAAAGGATCCCACTGACACTAGTAGTGTAGGGCTTGCACACAACTTTTTTCTGGATGAATTCTATGGTGGGGGTATTCTACCAGTTTTGAAATACAATTGACAAATAAAATAAAATAAAATTTTATAAATAAAATAATAAAATAAACTAAATAAAAATTTTAAAAAATTACACAGTCCTAAGGCATACCATGTGATGATCTGATACACGTATGAATTATGGAACAATTAAAAGCATGCAAATTCACATTTACGTATCTTTACATACTTATCTTTGTGTGCATGTATGTGAAAACTTAAGAGCCACTCTTTAATATCAGCTCTGTTAAAAGTTCACATATTAGTCCTCATGTAGCTCCCCAGAATTCATTAATCTAAAAGCCAAAAGTTTGTACTCTAGCCCACTTCTTCCCATTTCCTGTACTATTATTCTACTCTCTAATTTTAATAGTTTCAATTTTTAGATTCTTCATATATGTGAGGTCATGCACTATTTGTCTTTCTGGGTCTGGACTATTTCTCTTAGTATAATTTCTCCAAGTCATTCTGAATCCTTGGAAGACTGCTTTGCCTATGTTGCAGCCCAGAAGTGCTAAGAAATTACAATCTTGAAGTGCCCTCAACTGATGATTCCTGAGAGTTGGGGTTTGAAGTTTCCAGCTCTCTGGCCCCTTGGGTGGGATAAATCCAAGGCCATGTGTTCCTCCTGTGGCGAGGCTCCAATCATTCACTGAGAAAGCTGATCTAATAATGCACCTTTTATTGGTCACCTTCTATTCCCTCTGTCACTTCTCTGCTAGTATTTCCCCTGCCCTCAGTGGAGTCCTGGGCACCTGCCAAATCACATGAATACACTTAAACATTTGTCTCTTGTGGAGTCATTTTTGGGGTAATCCATACTGAGACAGGCTCTCCCTAAAACTTCTTCTGGGATTGGGATATTCCAATTTTGAGAAAGCCCAAAATAAAACCAAGCGCTACAGATGAGAAGCATATGGAAACTCATCCAGTCTGATGGGGTCGGAATAAGTTTTCTATATAAAGGGACAGGCATGTACAAAGCATTAGCAGAAAGAATAACAACTACTTTAATAACACCTGGGACCAAAAAAAAAATACAGAAGAGATCGGATCAAAGGAGGAGGTGGGAATCACAGAAAAATGTGGTCAGGGCTGGCCTAAAACAAACTTAAGTCATATAGATGATTCTCAGACCTTGATCTGAGATCTTAAGGTCATAGGACCCTCAAGCACATGAATGGTGGTTGAGTGGCATGATGTCATGTGTAAACACAAAGCACTGGGGCTCCAAGTTGTCATCAAAGGGGCCCCTATTCCTCAGTTCCTCTGAATAATCTAGTTCCCCTGCACACTAACACCCATTCACTTAGAATTTTAGGCAGCCCGTCCAAAGCATCACTCTTTTTTTTTCTTTTTGGGTCACACTCAGAGATGCAAAGGGGTTATTCCTGGCTCATGTACTCAGGAATTACTCCTGGCAGTGCTCGGGGTGACCATATGGGATGCTGGGAATTAAACCCAGGTCAGCCACATGCAAGGGAAATGCCCTACCCACAGTGCTATCGCTCCAATCCCCCAAAGCCTCACTCTAAACCAGGACTCATAAATAGTCAGCGACCCTAAATTAGCAGGGAATGGGGAGAAATAACCAATAAAAATACATAATAAAATAACTCCTGAACAAACAGAGCTGCCACATTTGGGTCCTACCAGGTTCTTACATAGACGATGAAGGATTTTTGAAGTAATATTAACTGATTTTGCTGGCTCCCTATCAATTTTTAAATACCCCATACTTTCTACTTTGTACTTTGTCTTGAAGAATTGATAGTCTGAAGTGTTCCATGGGAAATCCTGGGGAAAGTCCCCTCCCTACCCCATAGGGTTACATAGACAAGAAAGAAGAGGTTATCCAAAGTTTTCCACGTGTTTATATTTCTTCCCAAAAGTCTTATTTTTTCCTTTTTTAATTGAATCATCATGAGATATAGTTACAAAGTTTTCATGTTTGAGTTTTAGTCATACAATGATCAAATACCTATCCCTTCACCAGTGCACATTTTCCACCACCAAAATCTCCAGCATCCCCCCCCCCCACACACACACACATCCCAACCCTTCCCCTGCTTGTTATGAATAGCATATGATGTCGTGTGACCACAAGAGTGGCCCCATGTTCCTGGAATTCTAAAATTTTAATAATTAGGGTCTGGAGAGATTCTGCAGTGAGCTGCTCGGTTCTGAGATTCTTTTGTGTGTCTCTAGATCATGGCCATTTGGAGCTTAAATAGTAGCCAGATGCAGTTTGTGGGCATCATCTCAGGGTCCCATTGGGGCGGGGGGCGCAACAAGAGGGACCAGTTCCTCCCCTGTCCCGTGAGGCCTGGCTTTTGCCAGTACTGCTCCCACATACCTGGGCTTTTCATTGAAATCTGGAACATGGAGGCCACTGGGAATTTTAGGAGACAGGCGGAGCAACAGCACCTGCTTCTGTCTGAAGTAACCTGGCAAAAGTAGCCTGTTGCAAACTCTGGAGGCATCATCTCTGCAGCGAACTGCTCAGTTCCGAGATTCTTTTGTGTGTCTCAGCCTTTTTTTTAAAGGCATGTCAGCTCTTCGGAACTTAGCATCCACTTTGAGGGCTGACCCTGCACTGCCAAGGGCTGAACCAATAGTCCATACTTCTCTAAAAGAAACCACTTCATATTTGGAGCTAGAAGATAGAATCAACTCACAGAGAACCAGGGAAGCTCTTGAAAACTCATGGCATAGAGATTGTGTTGGCAGGTGACATTTGAGGAGATGTTCGAGGGGCAACCTCTTGCCCCCCCCTGGGTGAATTCAGTCTGTCATAGTAGATAGGCTTTCTAGGTGAAGATTTCCAGACAAATGATGGCACCCATTATGTTAAATTAAAGAAATAAAAACAGAAGGTTATACAGAAATATTCCACTTCTTGGAATATTTCTATGGTGGCAGTTACCCAAATGTACATTTGCCAAATTCAAAACATAAACTAAAAATAGTTTATCTATAATATTTAAATTATTTAGAACCAAAACACATAAGACTTAGAATGAAAATAGATTTCCAAACTGTCAAAACAATAATTTGACATACATCTGAAATGGGTGTTAAATAATACATGTAAAGTGGATACTCGGTCCAGAGATGGTAAAGGGGCTAAAGCACATGGCTTGACAGTAGCTGACCCCAGTTTAATTCTCCTCACCAGATGGTTCCCCAAGCATCATTTTAGGCTCTTACATTGAACTGCCAGTCTACTTGGCCAAAAATTGATGGCAGGGGCTTTAGAGTCCACGAAGCACTGCTTAGGAGACCTGCTCCTCAGAATAACAATTCAAGTCATGAAGACTTACAGAACAATACACATAAACATGATGTCACTAAAAAGTATGCTTAAAAAGTTAAATACCAAATTTAGTGAGACATATTTTACCACACTAAAAAAAAAAGAAGTTAACACATATTACAAGGAATACCAACAGGTTAATCTTAGATGAAAGTTAGATCCCATCAAATGGCCACAAACACCATGCATGTACTCTACAATAAAAAAAGTGGCAAAAAAAGCTCAGGCACCTGAGTTAGGATAAGTTCAGAGAACCTGGAACAGCTCAACAGTAATGGGTCTGCTTTATATGTGTGAGGGAAAGTTCAATCCCCAGCAAAGCCAGGTACCTGGCACAGTGCAAACCCTGGAGCACTACCACTGGGATTATCAGCACCAAAACAAACGTGTGATCTCTAGCAAAAGGCAACTCAATGTGTGTGAGCACCACAACCAAATATGCACAAGCACCACAATCAAATGTGTAACCCCCAGACATCCAAACAGTAGCAACAAAGACAAAGAGAGGGAAAAATTTTTAACAGTTCAAACTTTGTGACAATAACTTTCAAAATTTTGCATGTGTTTACCCTTTGGCAAAGTAACTCCACTTCTATTTTCACTTCGTAAATTTACTTCTGTATTGCATCACTGCTTTTATTAAAATTAAGAACATGTCATTTTCCAAGCTTAATCTTAAAGGAATAAAATAGCCTGTAATAAATATTCATTTAGCATTTGGGATGGAGACTGTTCAAGTATTCATCCTTAAGTTCCAGTATAAAATTCTGCAACCTTAGCTTAGGAACTTAGGCTACTTTTATTACGTGTGACTGCATTTATAATTATCTCTGAAAATATGCTCCATGAACAAAACAAAGGCCACTGTTTTGAAATTGGAAGGAAATAGCATAAGAAAAAAAAGCTTTATAAAAAAAGAAACTGGAGGCCTGATAGTACAGTGGGTAGGGTCCTTATCTTGCATGCAGTGAACACAAGTTTGATCCCCCTTACCCTCCAAGTCTGCCAGGCATGATACCTGAACACAAATCCAGGAGAAAGCCCTTAGCACCACTGGGTGTGGCCACCACAAAATAAACAAACAAAAAATAAAAATAAATCTTCCCCAAACACAAACTACTTGGTGAACCAGGACTGAGACTCAAGTAGCAAAGTACATGCATGCCCTGCAATGTGAGGCTGTGAATTTAATCCCTGGCACTGTGTGGTCCCCAAGCACTACCAAGTATGCCCCTTTCAATAACAACAATGAGAACAACAACGACAAAACACAGGGCTGTTTAATTGTTCAATGAAATATCTAACAAGGTACAGCCAAGTCTTAAAATAACATGAAATCGGATGTATGGTTTATTCCCCCCACCCCACCCCCCAGAATGAGGTACTATGGGACCATATATGGTGATGCTCAGAGCTTACTCCTGGCTCCCTGCTCATGGATTACCTCCAACGGTACTCAGGGGAGCACATGTAGTGCCAGAGATCAAACAGATCACTTGTAACCAAGTGCTTTAATCCAGGCACTATCTCTCTGGTCCTCTGATTTACGAACATGAGAACAGTAGGTGGGTTCTCTGTATACATTAACTATTCAAACAAATCGTAGATAAGCTTTTTTTATTTTTTAGGATAAATTGGAAAAAAAGAGAAAAAGAAAAAAAGGATAACTCGGGGTTTCATGCCCTATTCAAGAAGCTATTCTAGAAAGAAGCATCTGAGCACCATCTAGTGGATAAACGAAGTAACACATTGACTTTAAGGGAACAATCACATGAACAGTAAGAAACACTGCATTTTTAAGTAGGTCTAAACAAAAATGAAATTTCAAAGTATGACTATTTCTCTGGAAACAACAATTTTAGAAGTGATCATATAAAGTGAATTTGTATTGTTCCTCCCTTTATACTCTGTGTGAGCTTTTTGGTGTCTATGATGTTTTGGTTGCAGAGACACAACCCGGACGTGCTTGGAAGTTTGCAGTGTCAGATTAAAGCAGAACTACACACAAAGCAAATGCTCCAGGCAAATGAACAACTCTCTGGCCAAACATTTGTGATTTTATAAAATTAAACACAAAATAAAATACATTTTTCCTCAGTTTATTTGAAACAAAAATAAAATTTTTATTAAGAGGAAAAAATATATACATTATGGAAGACGAAAATAAAAAGCTAACTAAAAATCAATAGAAAAAATCTAAAGTGAATGTAAAATTGGGACACTTAAATTAGGGCAGCTACACCACAGAGACTGGCCCACATCCACAAGAACAACAGCAACCAATGCTGGTGTGGATGTGGCGAGAAAGGGACCCTCCTTCACTGCTGGTGGGAATGTTTTTGGAAAACAGTATGGACGATTCTCAAAAAATTAGAATTTGATCTCCCATTTGATCCAGCTATAGCACTCCTGGGAATATATCGCAGAGAGGCAAAAAAGTATAGTCGAAGTGACATCTGCAATTGTTTGTTCATTGCAGCACTGTTTACAATAGCTAGAATCTGGGGAAAAATCCTGAGTTCCCGAGAACAGATGACTGGTTAAAGAAACTTCGTACATCTACACAATGGAGTACTATGCAGCTGTTAGAAAAGATGTAACTGTCACTTTCCTCCCATTGTTCATCAATTTGCTCAAGCAGGCCCAGTAATGTCTCCATTGTGAGACTTATTGTTACTGTGTTTGGCATATTGAATACTCTCGGTATTTTGCCAGGTTCTCCGAGAGGGGTGGAGGAATCGATCCTGGCTCGGCCAGGCTGGCTGCGCGCAAGGCAAACATCCGACGGCTATGCTATTCCTCTGCCAAGAAAAGATGAAGTAATGAAATTTATATACATTTGGTACTACATTGAAAGTATCATGCTAAGCGAAATGAATCAGACAGACATAGAAAGATTGCATCTATTTGGGTTACATAAAGTAACAAAATAGGAGACTAACACCCAAGAATAGCTGAGATAAGTACCAGGAGGATTACTCCATAGCTTTGAAGCCAGCCGCACACATTAGGGGGAAAAGGCAGCTCAGATACAGAAGGGAGCACCAAATAAAGGGTGTTGGGAGGTTCCTCCCAGGATGGGAGATGCATGATGAGAGTAGACTATAGAC
>JAOXYA010033841.1:0-12872 GCA_028565675.1 Sorex palustris
CAGCGGGTAGGGCGTTTGCCTTGCACGCGGCCAACCGGGGTTCGATTCCCAGCATCCCATAGGGTCCCCCAAGCACCACCAGGAGTGATCCCTGAGTGCAGAGCCAGGAGTGACCTCTGAGCATCGCTGGGTGGGACCCAAAAAGCAAAAAAATAAAAATAAATTAAAAAATAAAAATAAATGCAGTGCTGCAGGGACCGGAGTGATAAGACATCGGGTAGGACATTTGCCTTGCACGCGGCCGACCCAGGTTCGATTCCCAGCATTCCATATGGTCCCCCAAGCACCACCAGGAGTGATTCCTGAGTGCAGAGCCAGGAGTAACCCCTGAGCATCGCCGGGTGCGACCCAAAAAGAAAAAAAAAGACTTGTTGAGAAAGGAGCCGGTGTGAAACCCTCCGACCGTGTGAGAGTTCAAGCGTGGTTGGCGGAGACTCTCAGGCAAGAGGTCACCATTGGCAGAGGCAGAATCTGTCTGGTGGGCTACAGCAGGGTCAGCTCCCCGCCAGCGCCTGGCGGGGCCATGCTCCTCCTCCCCCTAGTCTGGGCCCAGGCCCACTTCCTCCCGCCGGCCTCTGAGGCAGAAGCAGCACACAGGAGGTTCCAGAAGCCTGGGCAGCGCTCTGCCCTCGGGTGGGGCAGTGTGGAAGCCGTCTGAGGGCCCCCCGTGGCCGGTCCGGAATGGAGTGGACAAATGAGGACAAGGTGGCATCAGTGTCCAGACTGGTGACCGAGTTTGAGAGCGGCAGGTACGGGGCGGCTGGGGAAGGGTCACTGTGATGGGCCAGTAGCATTGCCCCAGCTCCTGTGGGGGTGAGGGTCTCAGACAGGACAGGTACCCCCCAGGCCCCGGCCGAGACCCCGGCCATGTACTCTCTGGGCTGTTCCCTCTCTTGCCCACACAGTGCCAGGCGCTCGTCTCGGGTTCCTTGGGCAGAAGACGGGGGTCAGGGCTGACCAGAGCTTGGTCGTGGGTTTGGGCAGCTGCGGGTGGCACAGGACGATGTCAACCTGAGTGCGGGCACACTGGCACGGAGCTAAGCAGAGGCCTTCCAGGAGTGGGGCGGGGTGGGCGCACAGTGGTCGCAGGGTGGGCAATGGGAAAAGTGACCCGGTCTCAGCACCTCAGGCACTCCTGGGAGTGTGTTCGTGCTTTCACTGCATCTGGCGCAGCACTGGCCGCTCCTGTTCCCATTTTATAGGTAGAAAGTGGAGGCAGAGAGGTGGGGTCGGGGGGGGGGGGCTCCATGCGCACAGGCAAAGGGCCAGTGTTGGGTAGCTGGGCTGGCCTGTGGGAGGGCGTTGGTCAGGCGGGAGGCGGGGACAGGGTTGCGAGTGTGTGTGTCTGTGAGAGTCTATGTGTGTATGAGTGTATTTGTGTTTGTGAATGAATTTGTCTGAGTGTGCATGTGAGGGTGTGAGAGTTTGTGTGTCTGCGTGCATGAGTGTGTGTGTGTGAGTGCATAAGAGTTTGTATGAGGTGTGTTTGTATGTCTGAGTGTGTGTTTGTGCATCTCTTGTGTGTGAGTGTGTGAGTGTGTTTGTGTGTCTGAGATTTTGTGTGAGTGGGGGAGGTGTGAATCCACTCTGCAGGCATTTCTCACCCCCAGGCTGAGTTGGCGAATGTCCTGTGAGGAGACTGGGGAGAGCCTGGGGACACTGGTGCAGGAGTAGCTCTGGGCAGAGGACACCCATGCTGCTGTCACTTTCAGGGAGGCCAGGGCAGCCCTGGACTGGGGATGCCCCCTGCTGTCCCCATGGAGGCCACGCTTGGTCTTTGTGCCCACATGCACTCGTCCTTGGGGAGGTGACTCCTTCTGGAAAGGCACTGCCAGAGAGGGTGCAGTTCTGACCCTCTCTGCAGCTGGAAGGATGCGTTGGTCCTGAACACTTCTCACAGAGCTGTGCATGAAGGACTCACTCGAATTATCCCAGGGCAGGGGAGTGAAGGCACTTGCCTTGCATGTGGCTGACCCCAGTTCGATCCTCACCTTCGTGAATGGTCGCCCAAGCTTCATCAGGAAGTAACACTGAGCACAGAGCCAGGAGTCAGCCCTGAGCACTGCCAGTGTGCCCCCAAAGCAAAGCACAAACCAGAAAGAGTGATTCCCGTGGGCCAAAGAGGCATATCAAGGGTTGGGCAGATACTTTACGCACAGGAGGCCCAGGTTTGACCACCAGCAATACACAGTCCCCTGATTCCTGAGTGCGAAGGCAGGAGCAACCCCTGAGCATTGCAAGGTGTGACCCAAAAGAAACGAGAAGGAAAGAAAGAAAGAAAGAAGGGAAGAAAGAAAGAAAATACCTGCTCTGAGAATTTTTGTCTATGATGTAAAAAAAGATCATGGTACCACGGTGCCAGTTCATGGACATGATCTCCTGGGAGGGGCCCAGATACCGTGGGAAGGGCACCCAGAGCAGGGAGAGCATCCTGTGGACTTCCTGGCAGAGGTGTCAGGCTTGTGGCCCCAGAGTAGTTCCAGTTTCTGAGCTGGTGCCCTAGCCATCCTGCCTCTCCGAGACCCGTGCAAGCCAAGCTCCGTTCAGCACCGCGGACAGCTCTGGGTGCCACCACGGGCCCACCAGCCCACCATGTACAGATGGCGCCGCCCCCCACCCCAGCGTCCCAGCCTGTTGGAGTGCAGTCCCTCGGCATGTGAGCCCCGCGCAGGGTTAGGCAGCCCAAGGGCCAGAGGGAGATGGAGGAGAAGGGTGAGGAGGAAGCGTGCCACCCCCGCAGTGGGAAGGACCCCTGGACCGCTGCTGGGGCAGTGGGAGGTCTCTGCAGCTCAGCTGATGTGAAACTGGGGTGAAGAGGAAACAGAGGCCCGCCCGGGTAGCGGAGAGAAATGCAGAAGCTGAACCCAAATGTAGAACAGAAAGCCGGGGCCCAGCTCCCTCTGCGAGTGTCAGCCCTGGCATGCACAGGGATGGGGGTGGAGGGGGCTGTGCGGCCTGGGGCAGCCACGCTGATGCTCTGGTCTGCTTCTACTTGACTCAGATGGGGAGGAGCAGTGAAGGGCCCAGGCTCCGGGACTCATCCTGCAGTTTGCACCCCGGCTGGGCCACGTCCTAGGTCTAAAGAATTTTTCCACTCTGGACCTCAGTTTTCTTAGCAGTAAAATGGGGGTAACAGAAACCATTCTCACAAGAGCTTCTGCCCTGTGCTGCCCATGCCAACATATCCAGACTGAAGACAGAGGGGCACAGTCCCTGTCCTTGCACAGACTCAGCGGGAGACACTCGGTGCAGGAGAGACTCTGTGGGAGAGACTTTGTGGGAGAGACTCCATGTGGGAGAGACTCCATGTGGGAGAGACTCTGTGTGGGAGAGACTTTTGTGGGAGAGACTCAGTGTGGGAGAGACTCTGTGGGAGAGACTTTGTGGGAGAGACTCCATGTGGGAGACACTTTGTGGGAGAGACTCCGTGTGAGAGAGACTTCGTGTGGGAGAGACTCTGTGGAAGAGACTTGGTGTGGGAGAGATTCTGTGTGGAAGAGACTCTGTGTAGGAGAGACTTTGTGGGGGAGACTCCATGTGGGAGACACTTTGTGGGAGAGACTCAGTGTGGGAAAGACTTGCTGTGAGAGAGACTCTGTGGGAGAGACTCTGCGGGAGAGACTTGGCATGGGAGAGATTCCATGTGGGAGAGACTTGGCATGGGAGAGATTCCATGTGGGAGAGACTCTGTGTGGGAGAGACTTTGTGGGAGAGACTCAGTGTGGGAGAGACTCCATGTGAGAGACTCCATGTGGGAGAGACTCCGTGTAGGAGAGACTCTGTGGGAGAGACTGTGGGAGAGACTCGCTGTGGGAGAGACTCGGTGTGGGAGAGACTCGGTGTGGGAGAGACTTGCTGTGGGAGAGACTTGCTGTGGGAGAGACTCGCTGTGGGAGGCCTCTCTTACCTAAGCCATTTAACTGCCCGGTAGAGCTGAAATAGGAGAAAACTGCCTCATGAGCATGATGCTGCCCCAGACTGGCCCCAGACGCACCAAGTGTGCAGAGGCCACAGACCTCACTAAAAAGCTGAACCAATAACTGCAACAAAACGGGCTGGAGTGATTGTACAGCAGGTAGGGGCGCATCTTGCACAGGACCAACCTGGGTTCATTCCCCTGCACCTCATCTGGTCCCCAGAGCCCTGTCAAGGAGCAAAGATCCAAGATCACGCCCTGAAAATAGTTGGGTGTGGGCCAAAATCCCAAACCAACAACAAAACTGCCTTTGCCAGCCAGCCCTCAGCTGCAGGCCATGGCGCCACCTTCTCGCTCCGATTCATTCCTACGGTCTCAGCCTTGCCTGCTGCAGGTGTGAGCCCGGGGTGGGCTACAGAGGGGAGTGATCTCCCAGACAGGGACCCCAGCTCCATGTGCAGAAGGAGGGGTCCTCCCCGCCCCTCGTTGCGGGGCCTCCTCATAGGCCTGGGGGTCACTCAGCGGGCTGCACAGTGCTCAGGCCCAGGCCCTATCCAGCCCTGCCGGGAAGCTGTAGTCGGGGCCTGCGTGTGCCAGATTAGCCCTTTGAGCTCCCTCCTAGCCCGGCTCACTTCACATGAAACAGGGAAGTCCATGGTTCCCCGGCGGGATGAATCAGTCCTCACTGACTCATCCTGGAAGCTGGAGTTCCCGTGAAGGAAAGTGTCGGACAGAGTGAGCGTTCGCTCAGCAAACTCCCCTCCCAGGCAGCCACGCGGGGCCGGGACATGCGGGGGTCTGCCTCAGTCCCCTCAGACCCCCCTACCAGGAAGCTCCTATTTCTTTCCCTGCTCTGCAGACAGACAGGAAGCACTCAGGTCTGCTCTGTCCTCAGGACCCCTGGATTGGCTCCTCCAGCCCAGGCGCTGGAGGCCGGAGCGCCTCAGCCCTGGGAGCAGGTCGGCCGGCGGCGGACGGTCAGCAGGGTCTACCTGAGCTCCCTGAAGAACAAGCTGTCCAGCGGGGCCTGGAGGAAACCATGCCAGCCTGAAGCCAGCCCTGAATCGGGGCCACAGGTGCCGAGGGCGGGGCAGTCCCCTCGCCTGTCTCCGATGCGTGCCTCCTCCCTGCCAGCCCCTGTGCATCCCCCAAGCGGCTTGGACGGTGCTCCCCCCGCATCCTTGCCCACGTCCCTCCCTGGGGAAGGCTGCGCAGGGCGGGGGGACTCAGCACAGCTTGGATGCAGGTCACCGGAAAGCTGGTCTCCTGCCTCGCTGACCTGAACAGGCGCCACTGCCCTGACATGAACCCCCCCCCCCGGACGGGGTCCTGCCCTTCCTGGCACCCACGGGGGCTGCCCACGGTCAGGGGCACCTCCTGCTCCCTGTCTTCCCATGCCTCAGTTTCCTTACGCGTAAAGCAAGGGCAGGGCCTGTTGCAGTACGTCCTGGTCACCCTCAGCTGCATAGTCGACCCTCCATCCCCGCCCCCACTCCCCAGTGGCCACTCTCAGCTTTCTATTTATTTATTTTTTGTTTTGGCTTTTGGGCCATACCTGGCAATGCTTAGGGGTTACTCCTGGTGGTGCTCGGGGCATCCTAGGGGAGGCCGGGATCAGAACTGGGTCTGCTGTGTGCAGGGCACACGCCCTCCTCTCTGTGCTGTCGCTCCTGGTCTGTGTTCTTGCTGGTGGGACCTCCCAGAAGTGCTCAGATATCCTGCAGCTGTGCTCAGGCCCGTGACACAGTGTTGGCCCCCAGGGCCGGAGGCAGCGCACGCGGGGACCAGGCAGGGCTTGTTCAAGGCCTGTGCCCCAAGCCCTCACGCTCTCCTGGCCTGAAACCTTTGGATGTGGTCCCGTCTCTGCCTAACGTCCTCCTTCCCGTCCACCTCACCTGAAGTCCAGCATCTCCGAGCGTAGTCACGGTGTGGCCAGGGTGTCCACAGGGGGATAGTACCTGGGGTGGGTTCCTGGAGATCCCGGTGGGCAGGAAACCTGAGGGAGTGTGGCCGCGGGGCCCTGGTTCTCTCCACATTGTCCTGGGGTCTCTCATCTCCCAGGGGCCTCTCCATGGGGCCTCACCCTGAGCAGGAGCGCTTGGGGCCTTCGAGGCTTCTTCAGGCTCAGCCAGACGGACCTGCCTGTCTTCGGCCCCCCTGTGAGTCATCTGTCAGGACCGTTTCTCGGGCTCAGATGTGGCCTCCTTTCCCCTCTCCCGCCTGCCACAGGAACCCGCGGAGAAGAGGGTTGTCCGGGAGCTACTGGAGACGGAGCAGGCCTACGTGGCCCGCCTGCACCTGCTGGACCAGGTGACTCCCACCTCCCCGGGCTCTCGTGCCCCTCCTGCTCTCCTGCGGCCCTCCCCAGAGTTAGGACCCTGGGAAACTCGACAAGGGCTGGGACAGAAATCAGAGCCCTGCGCAGCAAGCAGGGCCGTGCTGCTCGGTGGTCGAGGGTGTGTCTTGGGTGTGCCACGTCCTGAGACAAAAGAACCAGCCCTGTGGCTCTCCCTGGCCAGAGCGACAGCACAGTGGGGAGGGCACTGGCCTTGCCTGCAGCCTACCCGGGTTCCAGTCCCTGAATCCTATATGCTGGATGTGGCTCCAAAACAAAACAAATACAATTTTAAAATATTCTTGGAGGGCCAGAGTGATAGTCCAGTGGAGAGGGTGTTTGCCTTGCATGTGACCGGCCTGGGTTCGATCCCTGGCATTCCACACGGCTCCCTAAGCACTGCCAGGAGTCATTTCTGAGTGCAGAGCCAGGGGTAAACCTTGAGCATTGCCGAGTGTGACCCAAGAGGCAAACAAACCAACAAACAGAAGTACTTGGAGGCAGAGGTCGCTCTGGTGTTCTTCAGGGCCGTGGTCTGGGGGAGTCTGACTGGACAGCACATCGGAGCGCATGCTCTGGCCTTCTGAGCCTGGCCCCTGGAGAGACAGTACAGGGGCTGGGTGGCCCCAAACAAACAAAACCCCAAACCAAGCAGCCAGAAACCCAAGTGCCGCACTTCCTGTTGTGGTGTGGGAGTCGAAAGGGGCCGCCTCGAGAGAGAGGGGGCCAGGGCCGCGGGGTCATGCCACAGGCGGGCGGGCGGGCGGGCGGGCGGTGACGCTGGGTGCAGGTGTTCTTCCAGGAGCTGCTGAGAGAAGCGCGCAGCAGCAAGGCCTTCCCCGAGGACGTGGTGCGGCTCATCTTCTCCAACACCTCCTCCATCTACCAGTTCCACGCGCACTTCTTCCTCCCCGAGCTGCAGCGGCGACTGGACGACTGGTGAGTGCCGGGACCCCATGGACCCCAGGGATGTCGCCGCACCCACCGGCAGCTTCTTCTTTGGGTGCGGCTTGGAGGAGGATCCCGTGTGTGAGTGTATGTGTGTGTGTGTCTGCATGCATGGGTGTCCTGTGAATGAGTGCATGTGTGTTCATGTGTGTATATATGTGTCACTGTCACTGTCACTGTCCTCCCGTTGTTCATCGATTTACTCAAGCGGGCCCAGTAACGTTCTCCATTGGAGACTTTGTTGTTACTGTGTTTGGCATATCGAATACATCACAGGTGGCTTGCCAGGCTCTGCCGTGGGGGCAAGATACTCTCGGTAGCTTGCCGGGCTCTCCGGGAGGGGCGGAGGAATAGAACTCGGGTCAGCCATGTTGGCTACGTGCAAGGCAAATGCCCTACCGCTGTGCTATCGCTCCAGCCCATGTATATGTGTTTATGCACATGTATGCATCTGTGTGTGCATATATGTGCATCTGTGTAGATGGCAGCGTCCAAATCTGAGTGTGTACGTGCATGCCTGTGCTGCATGTGTGTGCATGTGTGTGTGCATGAGTGTGCATGTGTGTCTATGAGCACATGTGTACATACATGTGCACACATGTATGTGATTGCGTGTGGGTGCAAGTGTTGTGTCCTTGACAAGAAACGGGGGTCCTCACTGAGCCAAATGACTGGGGACCGCAAGAACAGAGGATGCGGCCAAGTGCCTGCTGCCTTCGCACCCATGGCTGTCACCCCCTTACATGGCCCCTGTGATGAGGCGCGTCATGCAGGAGCCCTTTGTTTCCGGGGTGCCCTCTAGGTGCCGAGGGCTCCGCTCTGTGAGGCACTGCCCGAGTGTTTAGTGCTCAGTGCCTCAGCCCACCGAAGCCACAGGGAACAGTGCTCAAGTATTTTGAGGCAAAATTTCTTTAGATATATTTTTTTCTTTTTGGGTTACACCTGGTGATGCACAGGGGTTACTCCTGGCTCTGCACTCAGGAATTACTCCTGGCGGTGCTCAGGGGACCATATTGGATGTTGGGACTCGAACCCGGGTCGGCTGTGTGCAAGGCAAATGCCCTAGCTGCTGTGTGCTATTGCTTCAGCCCCTCTTTAGATATTTTTGAGGTGAAATTTCTCTAGATATTTTGCCAAGGACACTATGTCTGGGATGTCTTTTAAAATTATTTGGGCTCCCCAGATTGGGGCTGGTGAGATAGTACACTAGTTAAGGTGATTTCCTTGCACACAGCTGACCTGGGTTCTACTCCCAGGCATGACATATGGTCCCCAAGCAGAGCCAAGAGTGACCCCTGAGGGGCTGGAGCGATAGAAAAGCAGGTAGGGCGTTTGCCTTGCACGCGCCCGACCCAGGTTCGATTCCCACCATCCCATATGGTCCCCTGAGCACCGCCAGGAGTAATTCCTGAATGCATGAGCCAGGAGTGACCCCTGTGTGTCACTGGATATAACCCAAAAAGCAAAAAAAAAAAAAAAAAGTGACTCCTGAGCACAGAGTCAGGGATAAGCCCTGAGCTCTGCCAGGTGACCAAAGAAAAGAGGCGGCCGGGCCAGAGCAACAGTACAGTGGGAAGGGGTTTGCCTTGTGCGCAGCCGGCCCAGGTTTGGTCCCCAGCACCCCGCATGGCTTCCTGAACCCTACCAGAAGTGGCTCCTGAGCACAGAACCAGAGACAAACCCTGAGCTCAGCCAGATGTGGCGCCCAAACAAAGCAAAAACAAACAAACAAGCAAAAAAAAAAAGTGGCATCTGCAGCTGAGGATGGGCTCCCCCAACCCCCCGCCCCGCAGGACCAACACGCCCCGCATCGGGGATGTGCTGCAGAAACTGGCGCCCTTCCTTAAGATGTACAGCGAGTACGTCAAGAACTTCGAGCGGGCGGCTGAGCTGCTGGCCCTCTGGGCGGACAAGTCCCTGCCCTTCCAGGAGGTTCTCACCCGGATCCAGGTAGCGGAGCCGCAGCTGCCCGAGCCAGGCTGGGTATCTCCAGCTCAGGGGTGTCCCTGCCCAGTCCCCCGACCCCCCCTCGCTCACCCCCACCTTCTGCCCCCTTGTGCCCCCCCCCCCCAGAGCAGCGAGGCCTCAGCCAGCCTGACCTTGCAGCACCACATGCTGGAGCCCGTGCAGAGAATCCCCCGCTACGAGCTGCTGCTCCAGGAGTACCTGCAGAGGCTGCCGGCGCAGGCCCCGGACAGGGCGGACGCGCAGAGTAGGACAGGGTGGGACCCGGACAAGGTGGCTGCGCAGAGTAGGACGGTGGGGGCCGGACAGGGCGGATGCGCAGAGTAGGACGGGGGCTGGGGGTGGGGGGCAGCAGTACCTCCTACGTGTGAGCACCCACTGGACATCAGAGGGTCAGCAGCACTGGACATCAGAGGTTCAACAGCTAGCCACACAGATGTGGGCATAGCAGACACTCTACCCGTCCTGACAGCCAAGGTCCAGCTGCTTCCTCAAGGCCGTCTGCGGCAATGGGCAGAGCAGGGGTGTCTGCACCCGCATCTGTAGGAGACCCCCGCGCTTCCCGCCTCGGGCTGGGCTCAGGGAGCGGCGAGAGCCCCGGGAGCCAAGGCCCAGGCCCTGTCTCGCGGGGGGGGGGGGTGGTCTGGACTCTTGTGCCCATGGCAGGAGGATCCCCTCACACCATCTGTCCACGGGCCAGGCCAGCAGGGCAGGCGGCTCCGGGTGCTCGCCGGGGGCCTGGTTCCTTGGTTAGGCCTCCGAGACCCCCCTGCCCTGGCCTGCCGAGGGCTAACGCTGGCCCTGCCCCGCCCCAGAAGCCCTGGACATGATCTTCTCGGCTGCCCAGCACTCCAACGCGGCCATCTCCGAGATGGTGAGCTGCCCTGCTCCCCTGCTCCCCTGCCCTCCCTGCCAGGGGCCAGGGCCTCAGCCCCTCCCCCTCGCCCGCCCCCACCCACACCTCCACCCCCGCCAAGCCAACCTGCCCAGGCCCCCCCCGTCAGGAGCGGCTGCAGGACCTGTGGGAAGTGTACCAGCGCCTGGGGCTGGACGATGACCTCGTGGACCCCTCCAACACACTGCTCCGTGAGGGCCCAGTCCTCAAGATCTCCTTCCGGCGCAGTGAGCCCCTGGAGCGCTACCTGTTCCTGGTGAGGGGTGCCCCCTGCAGGGCCGGCCACTCGGGTGTCTGGGCTGGAGCCTGGGCCGGGGGAGTAAGAAGGGGCCCCCTCAGCCCATGTCCTGGAGGCTGCAGCTGCATCCCAAGCTCGGTGAGCCCAGGAGTGAGGGGGGCCGAGTAGGGGTGCCCAGCCGCCCCCCCAGAAAGCCCTGGCCATCATGGGATGGGGGGTGGAATCCTTCCAGCCCCACTGAGACCACGAGTTGCCCCCCACGAGCGACTCTCCGGCTCCAAACAACCCAGAGGCACACAAACCAATCTCGGAACCCAGAGGCTTTTGGCAGAACTATGTCTGGACTATGCACTAAGCCATGCCCCCACCCCCGCCTCCCCGGGTGGGAAAGAGTGTTTGTCTCTTCCACCTTTTTCGCCCCTGGCACCATGGTGGCCACCGCCTCAGAGCCTATTGGACAGCCAGGTATGAGCCGGCAGTGATGGGGCACCCAGGGCCTCATGGGATGGGGGATGGAACTGGCCCGTCCTTCCCAACCCGCCGAGACCACAAGTTGCCTTTACGAGTGGCTCTCTGGCTCCAGAATGGCCATGACCCCAGAGGGGCACAAAAAAATCTGGGAACCCAGTGGCTTTTGGCAGAAAAAAAAAAAAAAGAAGAAAGAAAGCCCTGGCCACCTGTTTTTTTCCCCACTCCCCCATCCATCCCTGTCTGTCTCTCTTCCCGTCCCTTGTCTGTCCACCCTACCCATCCCTGTCCATCTCTACCCATCCCCTCTTCTGCCCCTTCCCATCCCCCGTCCATGACCCCGTCCACACTCCCTCCCATCCCCTGTCCATTCCCGTCCATTCCCCTTCCCCTCCCCTTGTTTGATCCCTGAACACCCCCTGTCCATCTCTGTCCATCCCTTCTCGTTCACCGTCGATCCCCTCCCTATCCCCTGTCTGCCCCCTGCCCATCCCCCGCCCATCCCCAGTCCACCTCCCACCCACCTGGTGTCTGTCCCGCAGTTCAACAACATGCTGCTCTACTGCGTGCCCAGGGTCATCCAGGTGGGGGCCCACTTCCAGGTGAGGACCCGCATCGACGTGACTGGGATGAAGGTGAGCAGACCCCAACCTTCAGAGTGGCTCTGCTGGGCAGGCGCAGGTGTGGGGCTGGCAAGAGGCCGGCCCTGGCCCTGGGGCAGGAGCCAGGCCTGGCAGGTCCTGGAAGGCGGGGACGGGGGCCTGGAGGCAGCTTCCCTCGGTTCTAGCCCCTCTGGGCCCCTCCCAGGCTCTGCTCAGCCGGCCGCTCCTTGGGGCGCTGGGCGAGGTGCATCCCTGGGGCTGCCCTGGGTCCGAGGGGTTGGTCTGGGAGCCACTCCGAGCTCCGGGTCCTGACAATGGGATGCTGTTCGTGAAAGAGACTAGCAAGTCAAGCAAAGACAGGCAGGAACCCGTGATAGGAAGAGAGCCCGTTTGGAAACTCTGCTGACCAGCTTTCGGGAAAGGCAGATTAGGGGGACAATTAGGTCAGCTCCGGAGCACAGTGCCGTCTTCATCAGGTCCTGGGAAGGAGGAAGGGAGGAGGGATGGAAAGAGGGAGGGAGGAAGGGCAGGCGGAGTCAGACCGGGAGACAGGCAGCCCGAGTAGAGAGGTGGACAGGTAGGCAGGCCAAGATCAGGTTCACAAAGAGAAAATGCAGGGCAAAGTGACCGCCGGGTTCCCCAGAGGGTCCCCTGAGCACCCTCAGGAGTGACCCCTGAGCCAGACCCAGGAATAAGTCCTGAGCTCCCTGGGTGTGACCCCAGAGGCCAAACAAAGAGAAACTGTCTAGTGGGGGCCGAGTGCCCTGGCCCGTGGCCACAGCGCCCTCTCCCGGACACGCAGGCTGGCTCTTGCGTCTGTCCGGGTTTGTGTGTGGGTCTGGCCCCCACCGCTGTGATGGACCATGGCTTATGTGGCCAGCCCCTCCTGGGGCGGCCGGGATCTCAGCTCCATTCTCCCCAACGCCCAAGGGGGTCCTAGTGTCCCACCTGCACAGCGCCAGCCTGGAACAGAATGGGAAGGGTGTGCACCGTGCCGGGGGCTCCGTGGACAGCGGTGCGTGTTGGGCACTGCAGAAGCACGTGTTCCTGGGATGAGACTTCGGGGCTGAGAGCAGAGAGAGTTCAGGGGGTACATCGGTGATCGCAGGGGACGGCAGGGGACAGCACGCGTTTCCTGACAGAGATGCCGTGAGGGTTTGGAGGGAGGGGGGTCCTGTTCTGTTAGGGAGTGCTGGAGGAGGGGCCCTGTCCCGAGACTCCCCCCCGACCCTCCCCGTTTCCTCACTCTGGCCCCTCTGTCGGCTCCTAATCTCCTGCCCTAACCCTCCACTTGGGCAGTTTCCATCTGTGTTCCCCCTGGAATTTCCTGTGGAGCAAAGCTGCTCTAAGGCCCCCCGCTAATCTCACCCCTCTGCGGAGCAGTATGTGTGTGTGTGCCCTTGTGTGTCTGTGTGTGTCCATGTGTCTAAGTGTGTTTGTAAGTCTATGTATGTTTGTGTTATCTCTGTGTCTGTCTCTGTGTGTGTTTGTCTGTGTGTCTATCT